>JAECUM010005585.1:0-54371 GCA_016617855.1 Megalonaias nervosa
TCATAAGAATAATATTGATAATCACGCACAGACTCATCTTTGAGTACTGGTGCGTCCATGTCAAATGCTGGATCAGATGTACGTTTGAACATATTTATTATATTTACTATCGTCTTAAACGAAGACCACTTCCTGCTATCAGACTAGCGGTTATATTTTTTTCTTTTTCTGACATTGGTACACTAGCCAACTCTGCTAGTTTTTGATTCGCAGCTTGATTTATTATTTTACTGACATTTGCAGGCATTACTTCAGTACTGGGTAATTTTACTGGTTGAGGTTTTCGTCGTATTAATCGTGCTAGTTTATCCTTGATTGCTGAAAACGCTTTACTAGCAACATTACCAACAGTAACAATACCTTTTTCACGAACAACATCAATAGCTTTCATTCCCAGTTGCTTTGCAATCGGTATTGCTTTTGGGGCTATCCTTCTAAATAGACCCTGAACAACATCACCTAGTCCATCTCTGTAGGTTGTTTTGTATACTGGTAATCGTGAATTTATTACCCTGACCATGGTTGGTCCACGTTGAGTACTATGTACGATCATTTTATTATAGTAATTGTATTTAATTATATACTAATCGATATGATAATTCCGCTAATCTATCACTGATTACCAAAAATAATTTGCTAATAGCATTAATAACCCTTATTCCCAGTAGTTTTGCAATAGGTATCATTTTTTTCGGGGATATTATTCTAAATAAACACTGAACAACATCACCTATTTTATCTTCGCATGTCGCTCTATATACCTGTTGATCTATAATTCTCATAGTACGTCTATATTGATTAATATACAGGATCATTTTATTATAATCATTATATTTAATTACGTACTCAGTCGCTGTAATAATCGTCGGCAATTTCATTAATAAGAGACTGATAAACATTAACGTCCATGATACCGCCTGTAAATAACCGTCTGCAAATATCGGCTGCTTCATTAATTATTTCTGGAGACTTATTACCAGCTCGTTTTCCTCCGATGAGGATTTCTAGTCGTTCAACATCGGAGAGAATGCTGTTTGGACATGGAGTAAGATCGCCTCCATGAGTAATAAAACATCTTCCAGTAGGAGGTTTAGACAGTTGTCTTATTTTTTTGTCTAATTCTCTTATTTTTTCCTTATATTTTTGTATGTCTTTTTCAATCCCCGGCCGCCCATCCTCTTCTAACTGTTTGACTATTTCTATGTAATTATCTCTCTCTCCCTCTTTCTCTTTAATTCTATCTCTCTCATCTCTCTCTTTACTTCTAACTCCCTAGCTGCTTCTTCTTCTGCTTCTCGTATTTTTGCTTCTTCCTTCGGTGACAATCTTAATGGTTGTATAAATCCACTTAGTTGTGATAATGGAGTTGCTTCAGGTTTGTACTTTAATGGTGATGGAGTTTGTGGTTGTAGTTCCAATGTTGTTTCAGGAGCTGGTTGTGATTCCAATGTTGTTTGAGAATCTGGCTGTTTTCTTTTTGTATATTTTCGTTTTGGTCTTGCTGCTTCTTCCTCCTTTGCTTTTTTTCTTTCTTGTCTTTCTTGTTTTCTCTGTTCTCCAATTTGTTTTGCTTCTTCTTTTCTTGATTGGAATAAATTGTCAATTTCATTAACATAATCTTGATATAATGGATCATTATTTTTAACTTTTTCAACATCATAAAGTATACGATATAATGATTTTTGCCATTGTTCACGAGTTTTAATATCCTTAGCGTGTTCAGGTTTCATTAATTTATTTCTTCGACTAAAACCATCCACAGCAAACTCAGCTAATTGTTGTGTTTTTAATGTTATTATTAATAAATTTAACAGTATCTTAATTAAATTTATTTATTAGTTCAATATTACTTATTGCACGAATCTTTTGTTTAGGGGCTGATGCTTCAGCGACTGCAGGTTGAGCAGCAGCAGTTATTTCGTCTGGAAGTCCCCGTAAAATCCTTTTTGTTTTCTTAGTTCTTTCTGCTATTTTTCCAGTTGCTTCAGCGGTCTTCTCTAAAGCAGGAAGTAGACCTTTAGTGGTTTCTGTAATAGGTTTAAATAATTGTTTTGTATCCTCTTCAAATTCAACTTGAGATTCCTGACGTTCTTGTAGTTGTTGCTTGACAGAATCACGAACAGGTAAATATTTTTTAATTGCCTCTAATCGCTCTCGAGCTAATTTAGCTGAATGTGGTTCTCCAATATTCATTATTGATAATATTTATAATAGTTGTTTAATTTACAGCAGCAGGAAGGGTGAACCAACCAAAACTGAGTGACCAACGAGTAAACTAAACACACTATAAAATAAAAACAAAAAGTCAAAAATAAAATAACAAAAATGAGCTAATCCAAACGATTTATTATCCGTTTTGAAAATAGTCTCGGTTAGAAGGTTCGGTTTATAATTATTGACATTGTTTTTTCAGCCTACGTAGGGACCTTATGTTTTAGACAAATAACAATTCAGACAAGTGGTCTGTTCACCCTGCCTGCTGCTTCATAGCTTTCAACATAATGGAAAGCTTGATGTTTCGACGTCTCCTTTGTTGACAGTTGGCCTGATTTGTCTTTCGTTTTCCGACAGCAATACAGGCCAGTTAATCATTAAAACCCTAAAACTGGGGCATTTTGACCGGCAACTATACAAGTACATTGATGTGTAACTGCCTTTCACTCCATAATATTAGCACGATTACCATAGTTTTGTAAAACGGGGTGTAAGGCATACCTGTCAACTTTTCAAAATCCAAGTAGGGAGACTGAATAAAACAATAGGGAGATTGGGACCTAAAATCGGGAGGTTTTTCGTGGCATTATTTAAAGCCTTGGTTTCACAAAATATTGACCGATCTTCCGGGTCCAATATGCATGATATTTGCAAAGCACGCGCCGTTTTTCCCTGTGACGCCCTTATTTTTCCCCACAAGATGCCGTATTTTCATATTCTGGTCAGCTGTGGCCAAACTGCACAATAGCTAAAGGTTAATCTTAAATAAACAAGCAAGAAAGCCAGCGCGACTAATTCATAGTTGATCCTGCTTATCGATGCTACTAATTTGTGAAAACGACTGGCCCTCCATCATATTTCAAAGAAACCATGTTCTACACTATTTTGTGTTATGCAATCACCAGCGATTGATTGGTAAATAAAGGATTCCCAATTTTGTTAAACTAAAGGTACCTAAATAGGCCGCCTCACGGTACCATACATGTGGCAACTATTTTTCCCTCGTATATCCGACCTCATTTCCTTATTGTCAACTCGTAAGGCATTTAGCGTTGTTTACTATAAAACATATGTCTTCTGAATTAGTTTTTTGAGGATACATATGCTGCGTGTTATGTATTTTCATTCCTTATCTTAATTTAACGATGGTAATTAACGTTCGTACATACAGTATAAATATGCCAGGTGTTCACTCGTGTAAGTTTCTTTGGAGGGAATGGCGCTATAGCATATGGAGTTACAGCATTCATAGTGATCATTCTTGGGATTGAAATTAATTGTCAACAATTTTATTGTTGTGGTTTATTTTTTGTTTTGGTTTATTTTCAGATTTTTGTATTCTTGTAGAGGTAAAAAACAACCGTAAATTTACGTGAATAATGTTTAAACTTAACATGTTTATTGAAGAAGCGAATTCTTTCTAGTAAAGTAAATATATATATATATATATATATATATATATATATATATATATATATATATATATATATATATATGTGTGTGTAGGACTTTTCTTTTTAAGGATAAATGAAAATCGAAGGCATAATGTAATAATCGAGAGTTCTCTGCAAATATCGGGAGATATTATGAAATCGGGAGGGTGGCGTGGAACGACCCTAAGAATCGGGATGTTTTTTGTTTGTTTTTTTCCCTCCCGGCGTGGGAGTTGACAGGTATGGTGTAAGGTCGCTTACATCAAAGCAAACTACAACTTAGCTTTTACGGGACTAGCATAATTTTTGAAGCATTATTTCTGAAACTTCATTATTGTGTTTTGGAGATATCATTAAAGTTTAGTGCAGTGGTGCCCATGATTCGACTCCAAGGGATGTACTTCATTCAGCGGAATGTACTTCATTCAGCGCATGTTTAAACCTACAATGTACATGCGATGGCGCCATTATGTAAATGCTTTCAGTAGCCTAATTGCGAGAGTGGAATCAAACCGTTTTGTTCTTCGTTGTGTTGTCATACTGGGATCACATTTTGATGAGTTAGGTATTTACAATTTCAAGGCAAAATAAAAGCATAATTACTGGTGCACTGATATAAAATGTCCAATGCAATAATGCATAAATAAACAATAACTGAGTCAAACGGGAGAGGTAGTGTTACAGCAACTCGCAAATGCTCAATTCTTGTCATCGTTCGATCAAGTTATACACAAATCTAAATTAGGCAGAAATAATAAGAAAACAGAAAAAGAAGTAATTTACTTTTCAAACAAGTTTATACCATTTCTTTTTAATAATCATAGATGCCAATCCGAGAGAAGTATACGTATAATTTATGTTAATGTAAGTCTGCCTAAATAAGTGCATTTAGAACTTACCGCGTGCATCCTATTATGTCACGGAGTTGTGGGTCGGCTTATAGGCGGGTCATGCACTTTTTAATGTTTATACCTATTCAGTTGGCGGGGGGTGGGGTGGGTCGGCTTATACGCGAACGGGCTCATAAGCGAGTATATACGGTATGTTGAGGTGTCACCACGTATGCGAGCCAGTGTGTGCCAGGGCCTGTGGATGAATCCAGATTGACGATGCCCGTTTCGCGTGCTCTTCTGCGACCGGGAAATCGAAGACTTCTGCACGAGGGTATATGATGACTCGTGCCTGGCAAACAAAGGTCTCTTCCTTTTTATGCGTCCGCCAACCGCCTTTTTCAAAGCCATTCCGGATGCAGTTCTGACAGGCGCTAACTCCGCAGATTTTCAACAATTGGAGCCGCTTCTGCCAGCAATGCTGTAATGGCTGAGGAAAATGGAAATTCCACCGGCCTTTTGCATTTGTGCCACCTCTGACTTGGCTAATTTTAATGTTACTGAAGTATAATTGTGTTTCGCTGCATTAAGCTGTGTTAGCTGTGTTTGGGTCAACCACATCGGGACATTTCCAGTTCAGTGTTACCCAGTGCCGGATTACCAAATATGCAGAGTAGACACAGGCCTATGGGTCCCACGCCTTTTAGGGGCCCCGCGACAACGGATCAAAATAATATTGAATTGATTTGATCTTGAAAGTATTAGGAGATAATTTGCGGGGGAGGGGGGCGCCGAGATTTCGACTGCCTAGGGGCCTCCACAGGGTTTAATCCGGCACTGGTGTTACCCCACAATTCTTTTTTCATTTCGTGTTGCAAAGTCCCAGCTGACTTTGAGCAAGGCCGACCTTCGCTTCCTGGTATGACATTATTCAAATATGAAACACGTTCAGCTATGCAACTATCATTCTCATTCGGCCACCAGCACCCTCCTTCAACAGCGTCTTGTCAGAAAGTATCACAACATAGCACTTGTAATTAGCACCACCAGCATTATCTACACTTGCATGAAAATATATGTCTACGACGGACTGTCTGAACAACTCCAGATGCCCCAGTGAAAAGTAATAAATCTGGTACAACGTACGAAAGTCTTGTTGGGAAATTTGCAATCCCGTGTCAGCGTTTATAGACCGATACGTGTAAGACCACAGATTGTGATATGCACGGACAGTATGATTGGCATCTGTATAGTCAAGTTGAACTTCTTCCGAAGTTTCCTGATATAATCTTTCTATGCTCTTGACTATTATCTCTATTTACATCTAGAAATGTTACAAACACATATTCTGGTGCAGTAAGACCGTGCTAAATACTTTTTTGCTAGGTAAACTACACAACAATACCAGTGGGTGGGTATGCGTCTGTATTATGTGCGAGAAACGACATCCTTGACGTGGTTCCCGACCCCATCAACGATAACAAGCGTGTCCTGTGCTCAGTAAATGGAATAACATGTGCATCCACAATGTTAATATATCTAGCACAACTTTACGGGCAGGAGAACCTGAATCGCGCCAAATGTCATCGTTCGAGTTGTTTTTACGTAACAAGGTGGCCTTGTGTTTGGCTCCAAATATTACCTATCGAACATTTCTGAAAACCGTTAAGGTGTGATTGAGTGGAAAAACACACGAAAACCGTAATGAGTCTCAACGAACTTGTGTTCCACGCTGTGCAAATCGAAGATTGAAATTTAGGTTAGGAAACGCTAAACTTTCTGCAGCTCTATCAGCATCGCCAACAACATTTCGAGATCAAGTCACTGGTTCCACGGTGGTTGATAAAACAAATAAAATGTGCCCCTGTACAACTACGCCTGTCGTGCCGGATATGCTTTCGTAATTGCCACTGACGGCGTCACAGGTTAAATTAACTTGCATCATTAAGGTAATTCCCACTACGTCAGGCACGAAATGATATCCCACACGCGAGATTCGTTTATCCTCTGCAATGTGGCCAGGCCAACCTAACACTGGCCGTATCCAGCGCATATGTCTGAGATTCGATGGCAATAACAGAACTGAATGTGGGCTCATGGGCACGTATATAAATTTTGGAGTCTTTGCCAATGACCGTAGAAATTCTTTGTCGAGTTTCTTCATTGATCTGTTCTATGTCGTATGGAAGAAAGTTCGATCGTTGCCAGTTTGCGCCACTGCTGTAAACACAGCTGTGTTAATCGCGGGCAGACCACCAAAAGGATGGGATCGGATATTGGCTAAACTCTAATACACTCTCAGCGAGGCTAGTGCAATATCAAGTGTGCCCGAGTCTCCAGCAGTCAAAGGTTCAGGAAAAGTCACACTGAGTTCTGTTTTCATGGACGAGATGGCAATCATCGAGGTCACGATCTGGGCTGTATTTACAAACACCTGTTGCATTGATGCATATATTTCATTTAGCATACGCACCGTCTCAGTTGTTTCAGAAATGATCATCCGTGTTGTATATTTCGTGAATGTCCATGAGCTGATTGGTGATCAGCCGTTGACAAATCGATGTGGCATGATTCATAACTTCGGTGGCATTGTTGCCCGCACGAACTGATCCCACGAGTATTTTCAATCGATCCGTAAGGTCGTGAGGGTCACACAGTCCACGGGGTGCAAGCACCAAAAGGCCATCTCCTTTCTTTGGCGGAGTTGATTGGTCTTTTGTAGGTGTGAGCCTTTCTAACGGTTGCGGGCCAAACTTTGTACCTGTTCGTCTAACCATTCTGATCGTTCTTCCGATGTGGGAGATAAACGGGTTGATTTAAGGTGTTCATGTGGTTTTTTTTTGTTTTTGTTTTTTTTTTCAGGCGTTTTGCATACTTGTTCCGTTTCATTTTTACTCACATCATGTCGTCGTACATCAGTAGATTGCTTTTATTTGTTGGCATCCAAATCGTCAATGGTATGGGCGTCGACGATTGTGGAAGAGAAGTCGATGGAAGCATTTTTTCGCCTCTTGACGGTTTCTGAACATCTATGAACACATTATAGCACAGTTGATCATCGGCTGATTCTGCAATCTTGTACAACCGATACTAGGTTAACTATCGATAAACCATATTCAGCAACAGTTGTTTTTATCGGATCCCGAGGGGCCAATGATGAGTTCCCGAACTGAGTTTGGAAACATGGTTCCATCGCCGTGCTTAGCCGGTTTAGGCGAGCAGCAATTACGGGTACTTGTACTCGATGTTAAGCAAAGAAGTTCTCGGACGGTAAAGACGTGGACGCTCAGGGTACAGTTTTAAAAGAGTCGCGGCTGCCTTAACAAAGTTACTAGGGACACATTGGAGTAAATAGCCGGGCGAAAAACACCTTCCTGGCTACAATTACCGTGGGTCTGGTACGCGCCTGGATCTACGACTCGATTTTCACAACAAGGCCAAGCCCGGTGAAGCATCTATCAACCGCGTGGTTGGAGCATGTTACCGACATGACCTAGCATACCAGCATCCAATGATATCCGTGGACATCAACGTGCTGAAACGGGTCCCATTCACGACCCGAAATCTATTAATCCAACACGGGGAGAAAGAATCGCACGATTTGTCGTCAGAGGAGGCATGAAATCCCAGATTGCTATGGGTGGCGCTTATTAGAAACAAAAACGCAAACCAGCATGAACAATGGTACAGAAAGCCGCATATTATCCAAAATAATACTACAGTCCGCGTGGGTGCAGCGGTAAGGCCGCCGTGGAACAGTTAGCTAGTGCGGCCAGGGTCACTCAAGGAATTGCCCGAGAATTGTTGGCCAAACAAGCCCTGTGTCAACTGTATTTGCCAGTACCAAGAAAGATTTCGCGCGCTTTGTTTTATGTCCAAACAATGAATGAAGTTCATCAAGCTGATTTGTTATTACTTCCACACGATCGTATCCATGATCGACATGGTTAGTTATGCACCTACATACGTGCTCGCAATGGTCGTTTGGCTAGCCAATACATAGAAGAGTAGCCGCTGCGTCCAAAGATTCTGCCATTTTCATGGTTGCACTCGAGCGATTTTGTACATGCCGCCTACTCACATTGCCACGTTTGTTACAAGTGGATCCTGGCAAAGAATTTCTCGGATCTGTAGCTCCTTTGTTAACCAATAACCGTGTGCGGGTACGTGTCGGGAATGTCAGTGTGCATCGTGACCAAGCCATTATGGAAATAATTAATTGCACGCTTGCGAAACGGTTATTCGGTCATCACAACGCACAAGAATTGCTAATAAGACCAGAACGGTCTCAGGAATGGATAACCCGACTTCCATTCGTGATAGCAGCCTTGAACAATGAAGTCACACGCGCCGAGATTGAAACCAGCCACTGCGATTCGACATAATGCCGTCAAGGATACTCCGGCAATATTTTACAACCACTCGGAGACAAGCTTGTTTGGTATTTGTATGCACCTGGATAGTTGGAAGGCCGGCCACAACATCGTGTCACTGACCCGGTATGGTCTGTGGACGCGTTTCCAATTTCAGAAATGACTGATGCTACAAGACACCCAGCCAGTTACCGACTGGGGCCATCATCGCCTGGTGGAGCAATACCTCTCTTCCATGCATTTGCGCCGGATTTCAAGTCGTTCCAGCAAACGCAGAACTGCCACCACGATTTATGTTGACATGTCGTTAACCTGCGTCATGTGCGATAGCGCGACGACCAAACGCGAAAGAGGTGATGCCATCGGAGAGAATCCATCGCATGGTATCCAGCGGGAGCAAACTCGCCTTCATGCTATGGCATACACCAATGCGATGGTTCTTGGATCGGATCATATTGGCTTTTTGTGCAAACTCAAGACGGTCTCAAAGACATTCCAGGTACAGCGCGCTAGATGTCCTATTGCGTAATCACCTGTGGAACACCTTTTGCCTTTTTGATGTTTTCGGGTCCGACCACAATCGAGCACATTTTGGGCAGCATCACACATACCTCTCGATCGGCTTACTAAAGCTCTCGTCTTTGAACTTGCTCACCAGTTGGTTGTTCTTGGTGGAGTACAGTGGGTGGGAGGGCGGATTCCCGCTCGTATCAAATTCGCTGGCCAAACTTGTTTGGGCCTTATCCGCATATACGTTGTTGTTGGTGACGTACATCAGCAGCGAGTCGGTACCGACGCGCAGCATCTTGACCCAATCCTGGTAAAACAGTTTCATCTTGTCATAGTAAAACTCATTCATGAGCAGATTCGACAAGTCCAGCACGGCCGACCACATATATACTGGTTTCGTCTGCTAGAGTTTGATTTTTTTTTACTGTGGAGAGCAACAATCCCACCATCAAAGATTTTTCTGGCCTCGAAGGCCGTGTTCGCCATGAACTTTGGAAGTCTGTCCTGCTTGTTATTTTCACGGACAAGATCGACAGGGATTTCTTTGCGCAGATTCTCCATGGTCTTCCCAAACAAGGCAGTGTTAATAAGTTAGAAAAATTCTTTCTTAAAGTCAATGGTGGCCTTGGTGCATAGGCCAGTATTCATCCGAATGTATGGAGCCACGCAGCACTCGATCGATCTTGATCAGTTGCATGTCCTGTTGCATGTACAGCTGCAGGTTACAGACGTGTAGTGCGTAGTTGGGCTTGGTCCGGAGCCTAGGAACGAGCTTGGTGCAATTGGTATAATTGCCGCCGGATTCGTTCACGATCGAACACTGATATGGGGACATCCACGACAAGGGCACCGGCTGCGCTTCTGCGGCCAGCAGATGATCGTTGTTGGCCTCGTATAAGTGCTCGGGCATTCCAGGTCGAAATCAAAGAAGTATCCGTGGTCAAGGTGGATGTTGTGATCCTGCACATCCTTGTGGAGATCTATTTGTTATTTCATCATATTCCATTCATACAGATTATTAGAGTCGAAATACATGATATAGCTGTGGTAATCAGTGGATTATACCTTGGTACGCTGATGTTGTTGACACGAGCATATCTGTGACATGACAGGGACCTTCCGCCACGAAGCGCCCCAGCCTATACCCTGGGGTTGAAACGTATTGGGGCAACGAGTTTATATACGTGCATGCGGAATACTTCAACCATGTTGGCAAGCAGCAACACGTCCGTGCGCAGATACAGATCGTGATAGTCGCCGATGATTTTGCGCTCGAATGCGACCAAACTTTCTTGGCATCTTCGTAGTCAGCGGTGGAAATATCTTCGCGTGACAATGACGAGAGTAATTTTTCGATCAGTGGCAGCTGAGTTTCGGCAAATTTACTCCAGTCGTTCATGTGCTCGTACACAGTATAGACAAGTCTTTCTTCGTGATCACGTCTATATTGGTGGTACAGTTTCGACGAGTGATTATGAAGTTCTCAGCTGTCAGTATGCTCACTAACTTCTCCAGGGACGAGTTCATATCTTGGAACGAATCGGTGAACTGCAATTGTCCCAGCCGAAACTGAGTATATTTATCAAATTTTGGGGGGATCACTCTGATCGGAGAATTGGATGCCGTGGCTGCTGACTGCATGATCAAGTGGCCGTCGTACCCGCATAGATTATGAAGCTCCACGGGATTTTCTATTTTGTTGGGATAAACTACCAACTGCAGATTATATTCGTTGTGTACGGACCTCCGTACGCGCAAGTGATGTAGCAGTGATCACAAACTTTGGAATTAGGAGTTTACTTTTATCGTCGGAATGGCTTTGGTCTTTGTCAGTGAAAACGTTTGCGCAAATCCAATAGTGTGTAGCCGCAGCAAGCTCACGAATGTTATCATCCGTCATAATAAGACGTACTGACGAATCGAACTGCTTCTAATCCATTTCGCAGTGACTTCGATTGATCGGAGGATCATCTCCATTGTATCTCAAGTACCCTGAGCACAACATAGGACTGGCGGCTCTGTTTTGCCATTACATTGAACCACGTCATAACCAAACCCGCATGGAATTTGTTCTGCGATTAGCACTGTATGTTCGATGTCAGGAGCATTCGAGTCTTTGTCAGCAAAGCTGCTTTCTACTGCCACATTCAGGCATTCAAAATTCGAATAGATGATATACGGGACTTTCGTCTTTTGCTGCACTGCAGTAAATCAATACTGTCTTTACCAGGCTTGGACACGATTATGCGCTGTGGTTTCTCACTGATACTTCTGCAGCGAAAGTCTTGAGTGGTTAGCAGTTCTAGAGTGCTAAATATACGCGTGCAACGTCTGCATGTAAATGTCTTGGTGTGGTGCTTGCTGTGCTGTTTAAGCGCCAAGATTTTTGTATCCATACTTAGTGCGAGACCAATTCTGAATCTTTCATTTCACTCAGCAGCAACAAATCATTTGTGTTGGACCATTTTGACCAGGTTGGTTACGTGATTAACTCCAACGCCACATTTCAGGCAAGGTGGTGCCCCTAGGCCTTCACGTAATATTTGCGTGTGTGTTCTGCAGTACTCGTAATGGCATGGTCTGCCGCAGGGTTCGTATTTCCCAAGGCAGGTCGCTATGCACTTTTTGCGTCCCAATACCACGGGGCTTCTGTGCACCAATTCGATGAAACATCGTATTTACATACGTGTGGGTGTTTATTTAATTAACAAAAACACTGTCACATTTTTCTGTTAGCAGCACTAACACTCGTACTCTCCATGACGAACACGAAGCTATTAACACAATCCTTGCCAAATAATTGACCACTCCTATCTTAAGAGTAACCACAGCAAAAACCTTCTGCGGTGTTAAGTAAAACATTTTTCAGAAATGAATAGGCCTCAATAAACGCAAATGAGTCAGCATCGAGTACAATAGAAACATAAATTTTGTCGGGCGATCGTCGCAAATACCCTATAATGTTGAACCTAGAATCGGGAACTTCATCTACTTTGTACCGACAGTGAGCGTCTAAAATTTTGATATGATACTTGCGCTGCCTCGTTTTTGCGGCTCGGTTATGTGCTCTGTAAAATAAATTGAGGATGCCATTCATATCCTTATGGCCCCAAAAGCGTCTGTCTAATTAGCCTGCTCAAAAAATATATTCTTTGCTGACTTCATCAAAAAGTTACTCGCTTCAGAGGCAGTGGGCGAGTTATTCTGTTTCTTTTGAGGAGATGCGCTTTCATGCACGATATTCAGCAGTTTTTTTTTAGTTTTGTTTGCCTCAAAAATCTGCCCAAGTTTGTTTCGGTCTTATTCTAAGGTCACTGCCAAATGTAGCAGCAGTGTACATTGGGTTTGATTCGGATAATTTGTACAACATTGTTTGAACCTCTTTTATGAATCTATATGACGATTGAAACGATACATTGATTTAAGTTTATCTGCTATTTCTCTGATCTTCCAATCTTTTGGCAGGATCACGTCATCGTCAAAAACATCAATAAACTCATTCATAATGCTTTGGCAATCAAGTCCCCGTGTGTCGCTGAACATTTTCTATATTAAGCCACTCCTAATATTCAATACAAGCTATATTTACAACTCGGCTGTATTTGTCCTTTTTCACCAGCATAAAATGAACAACATGCATATAAGGCAGTGTTGACAAAATCAATACACAGCTTGCCGATACAGTACATTTTATTCTTTTATTGTAGCAGGCTTAGCAGCGTGTATATATTGACCACTACAGTAGATCTTATTGTCTGTTTCTCTGGAGAGATTTTTCCTTTCCACAATCACTGCAGACTAGCACATAGTGGTAAGGAAAGGGCTGTTTGATCTTATTCGATACCTATAAAGACACGGACAGTCGTACGAGACCATAACCCCATGACTGACACACTCGCGTCACGTGTGTGTTTACACCTCTACCAACCCCACGGCAAAAAAGTAACCATCAATGGGCCGCGTGGAGGGATAGCTTGTCATAGGGGTACGAGGCGAAGACGGGAGACTGGGAACCAATAGGGTAGCGAATGAAGCACAACACCCATTTCGTACTACTTATGCTAATGGTCTTCTGATATTTCCAGTGTTACGAATATGTAATTTAATTACTTGTGTGTTAATTTTAAATTCTTTTTTATTTTATATTTGTATCATTACATTTTATTGTAATGATTATTTTCACGGGATCTGATATTTTTGAAAGAAATATTATGTTTATATAAAACGTAGTATGACTAAATAAGCACGATTTTATCTTGCTATGGTTTGTTGATTTAGTAAACACTACGCAAAAACGATTGGTTATTGCCAAGGTCATTTTCTTGCCCATGTGTAATTGCATTGTTTACTGCGCTATTTGATGATGAAATAGCCACGCGTTCCATCGTGCGCGCATGAAATGACGTTTAGTTCAGTTTAAAAATACTCAGATCCCCGTGAAATATTCAGTCGTATAATATATTTTCAAGAAGAAGGATATATTTCTATTAGGTGCCGTAAAGAGTTGTATTTTTACATCTTTGGAGCTCGAGATGTTTTATCATAGATGACAGCTTGTTCAGAAGTTCATCTATTTTTTAGAATATAATAATTTATACCCTGGAGAACTATGCAAGTGACAAAGACATTCGATGGAAATTTATTCTAAATTAAAACATTACAAGTTGTGGTTCAACGTGGAACTCTTGACATTCGTATAAAGACTTCACCTGACGTCATCATCCTCCATCTTGGAACGTCATCAAGATTCGAACCTGGATTCAGTTAAAACTATTTAGTGATAGGACTTGTATTTTTTCAGTACTAGGATAGATGTTTGGAATGTCTTTACAAACTGTAAGTCCTATTTTCTATTTTCACCTTTTTACCGTGTTTTCTAGGGAAATAAATTATTTTTTTAAAACTTACAAAGCTTGTTGGTTTAACTCTTTTCTTTTGTTACTTTTGAACGAGCCTATACGTAACACCAGTCAATTATAGCATTTTTTCAGCCTTATATACATTTGGACGTTTGGTACAAAACATTGTAAGCGTAATGAATCAAAACTTGACTGAGATAGAAAAATAAAATTCAGTGGGCATGATAACGTATATTACTTTATCAAAGTCATATATCATTATAGAGATTTTCCAAAAATGTTCATAACGTTTAGAAACTAGTTTATTTTCCATGTCGCTTTCCAATGCATCAGTGATCATATTTGTGTCTGCTGATAAATACCGGTTTAGTTTTTATTTATTTTTCCTCATTTACATTCAATTATGGAATGTACGCACCACTTATGAAGTATAACAACTACCGTTTAAAGTTATTATTGTTAGGTTATTATTTTTTAATAAGGATAAGTATAACTAACGCAAACTAAGTCAGCAAGTTCTATTACTTACAAGAAGTTTAATGCATTTGACTGAAAACTAAAAGAATGGAGGAACTGACAGAAACCATTTAAAAGATTGTGAATTAAACACTGATCGTTGCACCTCTGCATTGAACTTTTCGCTAAAATTTCATATAAGGCCCCTCTGTGATGCTGTGTTTCAGTGTCACTTGTGTAAAATGTTAATTGTTTTTCAGAGCAACCATGGTGCCTGCAATTTGGTAGTCGCCATAGATTTTGGAACATATGGCTCAGGCTACGCCTTCCAGTTTCCATCAGACTACAATAATGATCGCACAAATATAAATTATAACACCAAATGGCAGACCGGTGGGTTGTGCACATACAAGACAACAACTTGTATCCTCCTTAAACCTGACCAATCGTTTGACAGATTTGGTTATGAAGCACAAACGAAATTTGCAAGTCTAAGGGAGGAGGTTGGAGAGGACCATGACAAATGGTTTTTCTTTCGCTTTTTTAAGATGATGCTTTATGGGAAAGAGGTTAGTGCTATATTCTGTCTATACAAATAAGTTATACATAAAGAGGTTTCAATGTAGGTCCATTCCTTCGCCTTATATAATCGAATAGTTTGTAACTGACTTTCACTGTGATGAAAATTTTCAGGCCATGTTGGATTGGTTTGGTTTTGTCTAATGGGAAGCCATAATTAGCACATCATGTTCAAACGTATTTATCCATTTGCTCACGTACATTCATTGAAGGCAACTATAAAATGATGAAAAACTGGGTTTTTTTTATGTGTATCCTTATTTGTAAAAATTGGTTATTATGAAGCAAGAGAACAACTGCACAGTGAATTACTGATATTTACAATAATATTTACTTGGTAGGATTTATCTGAGAACACTCTTCTAGAATCGGCATCCGGGGCTTATCTCCCAGCGATTCTGGTATTTTCCAAGGCTATAGAGCACATAAAGAAATGTTTCATTGAGCATTTGGACGCATGTGGACTTCCTTACATGGAGGACCTAACCCAGTGGGTCCTGACAGTTCCTGCTATATGGAACGACCAGGCAAAGCAGTTCATGAGGAAAGCGGCAGAAAAGGTATTTACCTGTATCCATCGTAGTTCCGTTCCAATGTGCCGTTCCCTGTTTAATCAATACAGGTAATTGCAAAACATTGTATTTTAGCGTTGACCTGAATAAGCTGTCTTTTTGATATTTTGCTGAACGGTATTTAAGGAATAGTTCAAGTGAGGAACACGTATGCATATATTATGTATCGTGGATGCGAATGAGAGAATCCCTTCAAATTATGCAACCTGCATGCATTAAAATATATATTTTTCGGGTGTACCAGACCCATTTCAATTTCACTGACACGCTAAACGATCAATCATATCATGTGAGTTTATATTATATAGTTAATTAAGATTATAGTTAATTACAGATTATTGTTAGAAAATATTCGGTGAATATTAAACTCGTGCACAGGAATGCCTTAGACGAAACGATAGTATGCACACGTGGTGCTACATGATCAGTCATACATGTTAGATATTCTAAGGACAGACACAGTCCATGAAGCATGGGATATCGGATTAAATCATAACACCAGCAGAAAAGTAAAATCAAAATATTCGTACTTGTTACTCTAACTTGGATATATATTCTTTTGTAAATTTTAAGACTTAAAGTTAATATTCTTTTAATTTCACCTGTCAGTCATACATACTCATTACATTTTCGAGACCTGAATAAAGTCTGAGTCACACACTGCATTATATCAGATTAGCTAGCTCAGTTTGCATTATATTATCATTGCTCAAGTTCAGTTTTGAAAACTACAACAGCTCTTCTGTTGCCGAATTATTTTACCACAATATCGTCCTCTATATGCGGAAATCTATAAAAATTTTTATCAAACAAGCTCTATTAGGACACATCATTCTGTTTTAGGTAAATTAGTTTATTATAAAGGTTTTATTGTTATATCAGGTATTACGTATTTACAAAACAACAACTCTAATCGCTTACTACTTAACAGAGATTGTGGTGGGGGTGAAGACTTTCAACACTGTACCTTGAATGCAGTGGTTTCCCACGTTTCACTGGATTTCTTGTACTATACTTGTGCAAAAATATATCCGACGGAGGGATTAAAGGGCACGCTGGATGATCAGTTGCACCATATTTTTCATTACAGGCCGGTATTCCCAATGACAAGTTGGTGCTGGCACTCGAGCCTGCAGCTGCTGCTATCTTCTGCAGTCAGATTTCAGCCAATCAGTTGGGGATAAAAGGGGAAAAAGGGAGACTCCATAACGTGGCTGCTCCAGGGTCCACCGTCATGGTTGTAGATCTGGGAGGTCAGTAGTAAAGATTATAATTAAGAACTATAGTTATCACTTGCAAACAACGACCCCTTCAGATGCAAAATGGTTGACATGTATGTCGGCAAAAAGTTATCAGTGTGTACTATAACATTTCCACATTCTTGTTGGCTTCATCTCATACTGTAATGTATTTTTTCTGTTAAAAAGTAATATTGCTATATACATTTTGCAAAAAACTTTACTTGTCGCAATTTACGTTCTCAGTCCCAGCGGTATCATTGGTTCATGTCTTAAACGTACTTTCCGATAGACTGTTATGAATGTTTCCTGTTTAAGAAAACTTTATTTTATAAGCGAAACCATCTTCTCGAGACGGGTGATAATCGCTACTCTCTCTTTGTTATCCTATGCTGCCTGCGATAAGATTTCCTTGATTTTGCAAAACCATGAAAACGTCATCAGCGAGTCCAGGACGAAAGCCCTTATACATTAACTGCAGAGACATTTCCATTGATCGATAAGTGACCGTGTTTGGAAGATAAATTATGATTGGCGCGCTCAGAAACATGGAAAGTCATTTTCGGTCAACCTTCTGAAAACATTGAACTTAGGATCGCAATAATTGATTCAAAATGTATATGCATATTTATACAAATCCGGTGAAAAGGGAAAGTACTCACGCCATTAGCAGAACTCATTTAACGAAGTAAAGATTTCATTCTGTGATGTCTCATTTACAGTTATAGTCGAGACGTAATTGCAATACGATATCCCTACAAAAATGTTTACTAAAATTTAGATACACCACGGTAAACATTATATATTTAACAAAGGGTACAAATTAATTGCACAGACATCACGTTTCCTAGATCTGTCGTAATACTGATCAAAGCCATCTGAAAGCACTTCACACAGCATAAAGTCACTTAAATCAATAAATTTAGTCACAGAAGTAGTTCAGGAAGTGAAAAACATTCAGTCGGCAGTAACAGCCCAAAAGTTTATAATTAACACCAGCATATAACTGCCTGTAGATTGTAATGAGCAGCAGTAGAGCTGGACCCTACAACTTTGTAGAGACCTTATTTTTGAAAATTAAGGGTTCCTACGAGGGTTTTAAAAAAACATTTTTGCCCTAATACTTCTTTAATTGACCAGATTTTTTCACAATCTGGTCACATACGTATGTCATTCAACAGCTCTACTGCTGCTATAAATTAAACAGCCAGTATAGATATTATCAATAATGAGTACTGGAGAACCACACTCAGCTAAATTAACTCGAGAGCGACTAGAGGCAATTAAAAAATATCTACCCGTTCGTGATTCTGTTAAGCAACAACTACAATCGCGTCAGGAATCTCAAGTTGAATTTGAAGAGGATACAAAAAAATTATTTAAACCTATCACTGAGACCACTAAAGGTATTCAACCTGTGTTAGAGAAAACCGCTGAAGTAACTGGAAAAATAGCAGAAGGAACTGAAAAAATAGCAAGAAGAACAAAAAAGACAAAAAAAATTTTACGTGAACTTCCAGCCGAAATAGCTGCTGCGATGCCAGTTCCGGAAATTCTTGAAGGTATTGAACAAGTTCGTGGTGAAATAGGTGACATAAAGGGTCGTACACAAGAACCAGAAGAACCAGAAGAACAAGAAGCGAGGGGGAGAATTGCGTTGATTGATAAATTTACCGAAGATGCTATTACTGTAATTAGAAAGATTAAAACTTCAGGAAATTTAGCTATAACTGCTGTGAAAAGCTATGATGATCGAGGACAGTTTTTAAAACCTGAATATGCTAATAAACCTATAATCCGTGAAGACTGGTACAAATGGATATTTCGCATATATTATGATGTTGATCAGGCTAGAAATAATGATACAAGATTTATTGAGTATATTAATGCAATAGATAATTATATTGCCTTCATACAATTACCGCCAGAACAACAACAACAAGTAATGAAACAACAAGCACAACAACGAGAACGACAACAACAAGAAAAAATAAAACAACAACGAGAACGACAACAACAACAAGAAAAAATAAAACAACAACAAGCACCACCAAAACAAAAAACATTTGAGCAATCACTTCGTGATTATCCAGTATCACCAAAACCATCGAAACCAAGTAAAAAAGCACCATCAAAACCAATTGAAGAAGAAGAAGAAGAAGAATTTCAAGAAGCTCCCGGCGCAACTGGAAGTGGTCTAGGAAGTGGTCTTATTACTTGCCCCAATAACGTTCTCGCTGATGTCGATCGATTAGAAATTCTCATCGGAGGAAAACGAGCTGGTAATAATTCCCCAGAAATCATTAATGAAGTAGCTGATATTTGCAAACGATTATTTACAGGCGGTGTCATGGATATTAATGTATATCGATCTCTCATTAATGAAATCGCCGATGATTATTATAGTGACTAAGTATGTAATTAGTGATAAAGTCACTTAATAATAAAATGATCATACACAATACTCGTGGACCTACCATGGTCAGGGTAATAAACTCTCGATTACCGGTATACAAAATGACCTACGGAGATGGACTAGGTGATGTTATTCAGGGTCTGTTTAGAAGGATAGCCCCAAAAGCAATACCGATTGCAAAGCAGCTAGGAATGAAAGCTATTGATGTTGTTCGTGAAAAAGGTATAGGCGCTGTTGGTAATCTCGCTAGCAAAGCGTTTTCAGCAATTAAAGATAGGCTATCACGATTAATACGCAGACCGACCCGACCTCAACCTGTGAAATTACCTAGCACTGAAGTGATGCCCGCAAGTGTAAGTAAAATAATAAATCAAGCAGCTAATCAAAAACTAGCGGAGTTGGCTGATATCCCGATGTCGGAAAAGGAAAAAAATATAACCGCTAGTCTGATAGCAGGAAGTGGTCTTTGAGTTAGACGAAGACGATAATAATAAAGATGTTTAAGCGCATATCTGACCCCGCGTTTGACATGGATGCACCAGTTCTCAAAGATGAGTCTGTGCGCGATTATCAGTATTATTCTTACGACGCACGACTGCCAAATCAGCGTGGACGAATCGAACTACAGGTTCAAGATACAAGTAGGTATTTCTTACCCGCTGAAGCATTTATTGAAGTAGAAGGTAAAATTTATAAACATGATGATACCGAATACGACAATAATGATGGTTTTGGTTTTGTTAATAATGGTATAATGGCGTTATTTGACAGCGCTACGTACATGATTGACGGAAAAAATATTGAATCAATTCAGAAAGACGTCGATGTTGCTACAACGATACTTGGCCTTGCAAGATATAGCGACGATTACTCAAGATCAGCTGGTCCATCAATGATGTTCTCAAAAGATACTTCTAATTCTTCAAAGCACAAACAATATAATATAAGACGACCAAAAAACTTCGCCGGCGCCGCCGATGTGGATGTAGAAAGTATGATTATTAATGTAGATCCAGAATTTAATTTAGGATTTGCATCACGTAAATCAATGTTGAAAGATAGAAGGTTTTCATGTGCAATTCCACTGTCACAGATATTTGGATTTTGCAGAAATGTCAGAAAAGTTATTTTTGGAGCCAAACACACAGTTGTACTTGTGCGAAAAAGCGATGATAATGATGCAATGTGGCACGTTGAAGGAGCTGATGCTAATGCAACTGCGGCACTTCATGGTAAAATAGTACTAACAAAACTTTCCTTGTGGATGCCAGTGATGACTCCAACAATATCCGAAGAAGATCGGTTACTATCTTGTATGAGTCAAGGCGGTAAATCAATGTTGTCATGGTTAACAATGACCACAGATGTTGTTCAGAGTGCAATTAATGGTCTATTCACATGGCAAATAGCTTCTCAGCAGGGTGTTTCTGCACCACGACACATATTTATTGCGCTTCAAGATAATACACGTGTAAACAATCAAATAAAAAGTTTAATGATATTTGACAAACTTGGTGTTTCTGAAGTTTCATTAAGGATAAATGGACATCAAGAACCATCCGAGGATATATTACTGAATTTCGATCAAAATAATGTAGCACGTGCATATCATCGATTAATGTCGTTCATGGGTCGTGATCAAAATATTGATACTGGTTTACAAATATCGCAGCTAGATTTTACATTGCTGTATCCGATTTATTACTTTTCACTAGAACATTTAGATTTAACCAGACAATCTGTTGTAGATATTCATTTTCGAGCTCGTGTTGATAGAAACATTGTAAATATCCCTAATTACAGAGCAATTGCAGTTATACTCAGCGATAAATCGATGTTACTCGAAGGTGTTGGTGGACGAATGAGAGTTATTGATGCTCCAGTAGAAAATATGTAAATAAACATATAATTAGATCGTTCATAATATTAATAATGTCATGTCATCACGTTAGTGTGAGTCTGACTCCTGGTCAGATTAAAAAGCTGCAATCAGCATCAAAAAATAACTGTGGAATAAAAATATCGCTAAAACGAGAACAGATGACCGGTGCAAATAAACTATCGTTGACCGAGCGTCAGTTTAAAAACTTCAATGACGCTAAAAATCAAATAAAGGCGTCAAACTTAATCTTTCTGCGGGCGCCATCAAAGATATTGCTAAAACGGGTGGTATATTTCCACTTCTCGCAGCAATACCAGCATTAATAGCAGCTGCAGCACCAGCCGTTGCAAAGGCAGCTGCGCTAGGTGCTGTTGGAACAGCTGCTGGAATGGCATTAAAGAAAGCAACTGGACAAGGAATCAAAAAAAAGGGAAGAGGTCTAAGATTACCAGGGACCCCACACTGGTACGGAAAGGGTCTAAGATTACCAGGGACCCCACACTGGTACGGAAAGGGTCTAAGATTACCAGGGACAGTTTACTAATAACACCCATGTCCAATTTTGATTTACTTAATGCTGCTAAGCAATTAAAAATAAAAAAATTTTAGAGGTGTTTTTATGCGCGATCAATTACCTACCGTTGCAATGCAACATGAAACCGGTATCATTAATCTCGATAAAAACTCTGGCCCAGGCACGCACTGGGTCGGATATGCAATTGATCCACGTGGAATTATTTATTTCGATTCGTATGGATTAACACCACCAAAAGAATTTCTTCATTACGTTAGCAATAATACTGCTCCAATCTGGTATTCAACGCTACCGACACAAAAAATAACTGATCCTCCAATATGCGGCTGTGAAACCCTCGCTATGCTTGATGCTGTATCAAAATCAACAGCACCGCCTCATAAAGTCGTGCACGCGTTCACTACGTTACGTCATAGTACTTAAACTGATATCAGTAAATATAATGGTAGATATTTATGGAAGATCCTCAGGTAGAGCTCAGAAGGTCGATTTATCTAAATACGCAACTCTTGATCAGCTCAGAAATGAAATCGATGATTTATTAAATATCACAAGTGTGGATCAAAATGAAGTCGTCGTTTTCAGGACAAACAAGGACGATTAAAAACGAGTAACATACAACTACCAGATGTGCTTATACGAATTCCAAACGCGGTTGTTAATAATGTCGTTACTTTCACTGATCAGGGTAAAATACAGGATTCCGGTAAGTCGGTTAACGATTATGTTAAGAAAACTGGTGATGTATTTACCGGTGATATTATTATGTCAGGAAGAAAAATTACGTATCTTGGAGATCCAATCGCGGATACAGACGCAGCAACAAAAAAATACGTCGATGATCAAGAATCCAAATACGTGTCAGTGCGCGGTGGTATAATGCGTGCATTTCTCAACATGAATAGTAATGGTATTAATAATCTCAGAACACCAGAAACAGATTTTGACACTGCAACGAAGAAATACGTCGACGATAAGGAAATTCCAATAACGACTTCGTTAACGACAATTAATGATGGAATTGCTGTATTTAGAACTGAATTTAATAGTCATATACAAACATTTCTAAATTTTCGTAGAAATATAAACAGATCTATTAACGAATTTTTGGGAACTCCACCAAATGTTATTATTAATCTCGCTGACATTAACGCAAGACTCAACGATATCATTAGTGGTATTCCTAATATTATTCAAAAAACTAATCTCGTTAAAATTCCTCACAAGCAGATCATTAATATCGTGTACACAGTAGCATCAGGAAAGGCAACATGGTCGCAGGAAAATAACACTTTTAAAACACACTGCAGAGGTTACTGGTGTATACAGATTATCTGTATTTAGTAGTGCAAAATTCAGTATATTTACCACATTTCCATGGCGTCATTCAACCGATGATTTTTCTGGAATTGTGTCTATAATGTTAAATAAAGATGTCGAGGAAACGTTTATGCTAATAGCGAATGATAAAAAGTTAACCGCAGCGACTTATTGGTGGTGTATTGAGTTCGTAGCTGAAACTCCCGAATTAGTTATTTAAATAAGTATAATGAATCAAGAATCATTTATCGACGTTCAACGTCACAGATACGCTCAAGTATGTGAGTGTCAAACTAAACTAAAAATATCATCGACGATTACACGATAAAGGTAAAAAAATATCGTCGTCGTATGGTTGTTATTGATATAATGGTATACTCGGTTTCTGCTGTTATTGCTGGAACTGGATTATTATTATCAACGATAACGATGACAGCGCCTGTAACGATTATAGTTTCAACGGCAACAACATGCGCAGGTATTTTCAGTATTATCTCTAAAAAAAAATCTACGTGTACGAATGATAAACTAAACGAGTACGTGATGAAATTGCACACAGCAACAACCGCATACACTAAATTATGCTCGTATATTTCAGCGTATCTCAGTGATGGTAAAATATCCGATGAGGAGTTCGTAACGATAATGAAAACCTACGATGAAGCGTTCATAGTGGAACGCGACGCGCTCTCTAGTGACGGAAAGATGGAGAATTAAATAATAACGATAATAATAATGTCATCGTTAGAATTACTTCAGCAGATCGTGGCTAATACAACGCCGTCAAAAACTACTATGATATCATTAAGTTCAACCAATCCTGAATTTAGCGTTAATTTTCCGACTGCAATTCCAGCAAAGGAAATAGCGCTAGCGCAATTACGAGTTTATTATAGTTGGCCCAATATTAGATCAAAACCGTTTGGTGGACAACAACCAAATAATTCACTGGTATTTGCGAATAAAAATAAACCGGATGGAACACCTGATTGGCAAGTTGTTGGAATTTCAACGGGCAGTTATCAAATAGAACAGATTAATGATGAATTCCAACGCAGAATTAAATCTATCACAGGGAAAGAATCTAAAATATATATAATGAACCAAGAAAACATTAATGATATTATTTCTGCTATTAAAAAACTAAAACATAACGGAATAAAAATATCTGATAATCTCGACCCTCAGAAAATTATGTGCGATTTTGAATTACTACAACAAAGAAAATTTGATAATAAATATACACTATCTTCAAACTACAGATTTATAAAATTAATTTATCAATCCATGCTTGAATCACTAGCTATGGTAAACGACAATCAAATAAAGCTATTTGCACCTCTTGCACGTTCTATCGAAAATATTAAATCCGAACTGTCTCACGAGTACGAAAGAAAAAAGATTGTGGATAATCGTGTAATGCAATTAAGAAAGATTATGCTATCTGATTCTGTAAAAAATGATAATGACGCTGAGAGCGATGAAGGTGGACCCCTGACTGTAATTATGGCTAAACAAAATCCTTGGGAAAATTGACAGAGTCGAACTATTTGTTTTTGTTAGGAAGACAGAATTAGACATATTCAAATACTATCCGCTGATTATATATTTTCGAAAATGCAGATTTGTATATTTTATTTGCGACACGTTGTACTGAAGGCATGCAAATACCAAAATATCTGGCAGCAGAATTAATTGATTCAAAACTAATTTCTTCCCCAGTCTCTGTATTTACGGATTTAATAGATCTTCTTGCAAACTTTTTACATTTTCCAGTATTTCCCCGTGCAGCATTCTGACTTTGTGTAATAGCCTGTAAGTTAGATAACCGATTATTATGGGGATTTCCATCAATGTGATCAATTACAAGTCCATCTTTAATGACCCCAAAATGACATTCAAATACGAATTTATGTGATAAATAATTTTTCGTGCCATTAACAGTAAATCTAAAATAACCAGTATTGGTAACACTACCTACTGGTTTTTTCAATCTGCAGTTTCTAATCACACCTTCTCGAGATGCTTCATAATTGGTAAGGATTGGATGTGACACAAATTCATTTTGTTCCATTTATATATAATACTATTTGTTTAAATCATTGTTTTTTGAAAATCTAGCCAAATAATCTTCTTCGGTTTTTATAGGAGAGTCAGCGTTATTTTTTTTTAATCGTAATATCGTTTTAGTTCTCTGTATTTTTTTCCGCCACATTGCGCGCACAATTGAGTTTTTCCTCGCACTCCAGCACTACACACGATACACGGTTTTGGTCCTAGACTTCCATTTCTGACACACTGCATATGATAACTACAGTATTCATTCACGCATGATTTATTACAAGTAGAAGTATATCCAATTTTGAGCCAAGCACATTTGTTTTGTGTTTCAATCATATACAAAAGATTAATGTTCAATTAAATATATACTTGCCCTAATTATAATATGGAGGAATTATCCGTTATTGAACCTTCCCCTGCTAGATTTGACCTTGACAGACTATCAGAATATAAACTTAGTATTTCGATGCAGGATCTGGCATTAATGGTAACCGAAGTATTCGTGAAGCAAAAAAGGAATTTCGTGACGATGGTGCAGTTCATGCATGGTCAACATTCAGAGTTGGAAATGTTACTAATATGATGAATGACAAACGAGGAAAAGTAATTATTAATCACCTTGATAATCAAAAATATTTTATTTTAATAAAATTTATTGTAAATACAGAAGAAGATATTTGGATTATTCGTGATAAGCGTGATCCAGTCCGTGTGCAGTCCGGGGTAATATTGTTTTCTTAAACAATAAATCTAAACCCGGAATACTTACTGGCATTGATAAACCCTACTATATACAGAGTTATCCAGCAACTGCAGTTGTATATGGAATATTTCCGCTAAATAATAAACCTAATGTTGCGGATCTGAAACCGATGAAAATATCGAGAATAAACTGCGTAGCTGAACGAGTTACAGAACATTTTACAAATGCGATACGTGGTAATGGTTTAACTGATTTAAGACGTAAAAAAAATAAACACATGGGCAGAGTTCGTTAAAGATGCTGGTGCATCTATTAAGGATGTTGCTGAACTAGAAAAGTTATTAAGATTTCCAATGACAGTAAAAACACTAACCGGAGAGATATTATACGAACCAAAATATATAAAAAATGGAAACCCTATAACAATCGTTGATCATAATGCACATGCATGGACTAATGCTGTAACGATATTTCCACGAGATAGAAAAGTTAAATTTTATAACGGTGACATCTTTGATTTTATTAAAAAATATCAGCAAAAGCGACCCTGTGTCTGTTTGGTTATTTCAGAGTTCGGAATATAATCATTACGATCAGTTTCTACGGCCTAACGGTGATATTTATCGTACAGAATCTCTCCATGAAGAAATGGAACATCTTGCATTGAAATATACCTCTGATGATGTCATAGTTGGACAATTACTGAATAACTGCTTTACCGTACCATCGGTTGCTGCCCATTTCGCTCAGGAAAAAAATTTATGGAAAACGACACGATCAGAATTCCTTGAAGATGTCAAGAAAAGCTGTATAGAATATGGTCACGGTGGGTTATGGAACACCAAATACAACCATAGTGATGTTATCTCGGTTGATATGGTAGCGTGTTATCCTGGGAGTTTTCTTGGATATGGAGTATGTTCTAAGTACTTTAAGAGATTCGGACATCCTACACATGACATGACCAGGGTTGCGATAAACGGACATTTACCAGATTTTGACTTAACCGGATTTGCTCATGTAGAATTATTCGAATTTGCAGAAAATCTCCATCCGATTACTTATGCTTGGTTTGGAAGACATTTTTCAGAGCGATGTTGGGTTCCAATAGTACTATTGCGATATATGCTTGATGTTGGATTTTTAATATCGTTGAGAGTAACTGAAGCGATTATATCGTATAATTCACAGAAGCAAGTCTGGTTACCAGAACCGAACAGATTTAATACTGATGATACCAGAAAAGAATTCCCTGATATTGATGAAGATCATATTATTAAAATAAATAAATGCAGAAACGAATACGATGAGAAATTTACAAAAGATCTCGGTAGAAAGATAATCGGTAAATTTACTCAAGGTGGTTCATACGATTATAAACGAGCATGTACAAGATTGATTATGGATGACGCTGAACTAGATTTTATAATCGCTGATACAACTGAGAAAAATACGTTTATAAACAGATGTAATGCTTATTTATCAAATGGAACGAAACTAGGTACCATTGTGAGCTACCTTGATGGCGACTCACCACAATTTACTCATTTAAGATCTTCGATGTTAGCTTATGTTTCGATAAACCTACTATCGATGATAAATAAATTTCCTCATCACGCTGTCAGAGTCGCTACGGATTCATTTTATGTACATAAAAAATATAAAGATTTATTAAAACTCGGTAATGGTGAATGGGGGACATGGAGAATAAAACAAGAAAATATATTTAGTTATTCTGAATCTGCAGATGTTGAAATTGTGGAGACATATTACAGAAATAATAATCAAATATTAAAGTCATCTGTACCATCTGTGTATGATCCTGTATCTAGACATAAGGCTGTTTATCTTAATGGGTGTGGAGGGTCAGGTAAAACAACTCGTGTAATTAATTTATTTATAAATAATAATTCGGATATAATTGTTTTAACACCGACGCACAAACTTGCTAGAGAAATAAAGCAACGAGGAGTAAAATCGTGTACTTATCACAGTTTCTTTAGATGGTGCGGAGACACGTGGACTCCATCGCGGATGGGTGAAAAATATATACCTAAATATATTATATGGGACGAGATATGCACGGTGTCGTTACAAACACTAAAAACATTTCTTGATTGGTTGTTATTGAAGAATACTGCTGTGATTATGTGCGGTGATCATGGTCAACCACCACCCTTTGTTGGACAGTCTCCACATGAATGGCTAAAGAATAACGTAAATTATTATGAAGAAATACATGATGACCGTAGAGCTATCGATGAACCGCTGAAGGAATTTAAAAAGTTAATCAGACTTCAGCCAGACAGAATACAATGTGAGATAATGCGAGGAGTAATTCCAGAGACTTCTATGAATGAATTTTGGACTTCATGGAATCCCGCTGATTTAATAGTCGCGAGTAGAAAGATAGTTCGTGATGAACTACAAAAGAAATTATTTACGTTACATAAAGAAAAGTTTCCAACGTTACCTGTACCTTTGTGCTATCGCCCAGCAGATATTCGACGACAGAATAATGAAGTTGAAATACCAGGTGGAGACGCTAAAAATGTCCGAGTACAAAATCTTGTACTGAATGACATTGTTTTAGTCGATATTAATGTCGTTGAGAATGCGCTGAGTATGAATAAATCGCCGTGGACGTTAGGATACGCTATAACGATTCACTCGTCACAGGGATTAACTATAACTGATACTAAAATCTGGATTATAGATGATCGTATCGAATGGTCGAATTTAGTCTATCTCGCCGTATCTCGAGTCAGGAGAATATCTCAACTACATAGGGTTATTATGAATTTTATAGAAAATAATGATCAAATTGTTAATAATGACGTAATAAGAAAAAAACTATCTGGTTATAAGCAGTGTGACAAAAAAATAATCGTGATTTTGATATTGATATTGAATTTATTATAAAACTAAAACAATTACAGAATAATAATTGCGCAAGTTGCAACTGTAATATGTCATGGCAGTGTTCGAATCCAAGACAATTTACCGTAGACAGAATTAATAGTGATCTCGGTCACACACGTGAAAATGTAATGCTGACCTGTCTTGATTGTAATCGACGTCGAGGTTCTGGACGTTTACAAAATTGAGCTTGGTGGTAATTGCGTATCCTCAGGAATTATTTGCAATTGTTCACGTACAAATCCACGCTGAGGGGCTGTAGAATCTAGTCTGTATATTGGAGGTCTACCAGTGGATCTAACCACGCCAGAAATTTTATGTGTAGTCACGCTCCAGATAGGATCGGTTGCTCTTTTTTTACCGCCTTCAAGTTCGCCGGGTTCATATAAATATCTAACTGTAACATTACCTAATACTGGTTGAGAGAAAGATTCATGTCGTCCGTAGCCATTGGGTATATATATTTTTTTGATCGCATTAGAAGGTTTCATGGAAGTTGCACGAGTAATTTCATTATTCAACGCAGCTATCACACTCGGTAATCTTGCAACCCATTCACGAGATCTATCTTTGAGGTCAGTAAATATTTCCTTTGCGTATTGGTATCCGAATAACCGCTCGGCAAGTGTTCTATTAAATCGTTCAACGATTGCCTGATCACGATGAATTTCAGTATGTCCTCGTCTGATTTTAACATTATGTTTCTTCATCAATGATGATACTACTCCAAGAAATTCTTTACCAGGATCAACCTGTAGTAGTTTTGGCCATCGTAGACCACCTCGATGATAAATTCGTTCGAACGCAGATGCAACTTCGGATGTTGTTTTCGTTGATAATGGCTCCGCTTCTTTATATCTACTCGCAATGTCAACGACAGTTAACGCGTATTTGTATGTGCGTGATTTTCGTCCACGTGTTTTAATGGTATCGTGTGGTAAAAACAAAATATCTGCTTGATGAACTTCATTAGGGACACTAACATCAAAATGCGCGTAATGAATTCTTTTAGGTGGACTTAGGAAGATTTGCCATATTGCCTGTCGTGCTAACCATGATGCAGCGACATCACGTGAAACTTTTGCTGCTTCGGCGAGTTTACTAATAGCTGCCTTACCTCTCCAGAATCCTCTCGGGGAATAATAAACAGATTCCATTATGATAGTTATATAATTAATTACCAGCCCCTAGCACCAGTTTACCTTCATAGCAGTTTTTACTAGAAAACTAGCTAATTTTTCTCTGAGAGATTTATTAGGTATAGCATTTAACGCGTGAATCAATTCACATCAGCAAGATGTTGTTGCAAATCCTTACTTTTATACGCGACATCGTGAACGTGACACGCTTGATCGATCTTATTTACTGGATACTCTCCTGGTTTTGGTTGATCTTGATCATCGAGTCGGATATCGAGACGAGTTCCAGGACCACAATAATTATATCCGGGCAATTGTTTCTCACCGGGATATTTAGCCCATGGAGTTCCTGGTAATTTTCCTAACGAAGCAGCAATATCACCCCCACCTGTCTTTGTTGGAATAAATTTATATTTCTTGGTACCACATTTCACACACTTGCCTGTAAGTGCACGTCTTTTATTTCTTGTTGTTATTGTTGTTAATTCAGTAGTATCGGTAGGTGCTCTGCATCGAACACAATATAGACTCATATTATTAATTATATGGATATAATTGACTTTTCTGCGACACGAAAACAAGAGCCAGTAAAGCACCATCCAGCGTTACCAAATTCTATCAGAATGATTATAATAAGCCCATCTGGAAGTGGAAAGACGCAATTATTGCTTAATCTAATAATGCGATGGCTGAAGTGGGATAAATTGTATTTAGTTGCGCCATCTGTAGATGATCAGCGATGTTACGAAGTACTTAAAGATTTTAATGAAAACGCAAAATCGTTACATGAAGACAATGTCATAGACTTTATTATTGATATTGATGAAGCTCCATCTGTAGATGATCTGGATGGATTCATTAATAATTTAGTAGTGTATGATGATGTTATGCTGGACAAACAATCAAATCCAGCTAGAATATTTTCACGAGGTAGACATAAAGATACAGACGTGATTTATGTTACACAGAGATATACACAAATTCCAAAAGTAATCAGAGACAACTGTAACGTTTTAGTTGTGTTTAATGGCGTAGATAATCATACGCTGCAGAATATTTATTATACTTGGTGTTCAGGCGACATGGACATGAACAAATTTAAAAATTTCTTTTCAAAAGCACAAGCCGCTCCATTTGGTTTTGTAACGATACATTTACACGATCCAAGGTCAAGATATCGCAACGGACTTGATATAATTTTTGGATAAAAATCATAGCAGCAGAGAGGGTGAAGGACATACGTATGTGACCAGATTGTGAAAAAATCTGGTCAATTAAAGAATTATTAAGGCAAAAACTTATTTTTTTTTTTCAGCCTTCGTAGGAACCCTTAATTTTCAAAAATAAGGTCTCTACAAAGTTGTAGGGTTCACCCTCTCTGCTGCTTAGCTGGAGACAAGGTTGTGGTTAATCCACTTGTAACTGACAAGCCTTCTTTGGATCAGAAAGTTGATTCTATTGAAAAAGAAATCCCTGATTTATTCCAAGCTTGTGCAGTTACCAGAACTATGGCAAAAAAAGCTCTTGAGAATGATTTTGATAAGGAATGCATTCCTTTAGCTGACACATGTATTGGTCAGGCTTTTGATGAGGTCACTTTCACTTCTAATTTGGATCAGTCAAAAGGTGTTGATCATAGTGATCATCTTTTGAGTACTCATTCTCTTTTATCTGATCAAGGTGATAAACGACAATCACTTGTCGTCGAACAGGAGAAGGATCCTGAGATCTCCTGTTTGTTTCCGCGGGCCGTTAGTGAAACTGAAGCAACTGAAGTACCTGTCTGTTACTTCATTAAAAATGGAGTCCTTATGAGAAAATGGAGACCTCTTGAGGTACCTGCTAATGACGAATGGTCAGTAAAATATCAGATTGTAGTTCCGAAACCTTACAGACAGGAAATACTTAGTTTGGCCCATGAAACTCCTATGGCTGGTCATTTAGGAATAAATAAAACGTATCACAAGATCTTGACTCACTTCTATTGGCCAAAAATTAAAAGTGATGTGTGCAAGTTTTGTAGATCTTGTCATACTTGTCAAATTGTAGGAAAACCAAATCAAAAGATACCTAAAGCTCATCTGCAACCAATTCCTGCATTTGACGAGCCATTCAGTAGAATTATGGTAGATTGTGTTGATCCCTTACTAAAGACCAAGCCAGGTAACCAAAATTTGTTGACCATCAAGTGTGCGTCAACAAGTTTTCCAGAGGCAATTCCTTTGAGGAAATTTACTCAATTTGGCCTTCTCAAATTTGTTCAATCTGTTCAAAGTTCAAATTTCAAGTCTGGAATGTTCCAGCTTGTTACACTTGAATTTGCCACTCAGCAGTTCAAGTCAAAAGTGAGACTATGGTTTCACCGAATTTTACTAGAGAGAATTTTTGAATCCCGTGATAAAGTCCATTCTCTCTTGCTCATTCTGCAGAATTTTCTTCAATTAAGATTTTATGACCCTTACAAAGTAAAGAAGAAAATGAATGAGTTAAATTATAATATTAGTACTCAAGTCTAAGTAAATTAATGGAGTACTATTATTTTAAAAGAAATAGCCAAGTAAATAATGCAATTAATTTACTTGTACCTGTCCCACCAACTGAGGATTTGAATGAAGGAATTCAGTTGGATTCTACTAATCTTGGAACAACTCTTCGGAATTCGGAAGTTATGGAAAATCTAGACCAGAAACTTTCTCATTTACAAAATCAAGAAAAAAGTGAACTTAAATAATTGTTGTCTGAATATGAACACTTGTTTCCGACATACCTACAAGGACAAACAAAATTTTTCACGACGTTGAAATAGTTGATTCAAAACCCATGAAACAACACCCATACAGGATGAATCCTTTTAAACAGGAATACATGAAAAAAGAGATTCAGTATTTACTGGAAAATGATTTTATAGAGCCCAGTAAGAGTGATTGGAGTTCACCGTGCATTCTTGTTCCGAAACCGGATAAAACTTTCCGAATGTGTACGGATTATAGGAAGGTGAACAGTGTGACAAAAACAGACTCATTTCCATTGCCAAAAATCGATGACTGTATCGACAAAATTGGAAATGCCAAATACGTCACTAAATTCGACCTTCTGAAGGGTTTTTGGCAAATTCCACTAACGGAAAGAGCAAAAGAAATTTCAGCATTTGTGACTCCAGATGGACTCTACCAGTATAAAGTAATGCCATTTGGGATGAAGGGTTCTCCAAGTACTTTTCAACGCCTTATGAATATGATTACTTCTGGTCTAGACAATTGTGATGCCTATATTGATGATGTCATCATCTACAACAACACCTGGAAAGAGCATCTAGCCACGATTCGGAAGTTCTTCGACAGACTCACGGATGCAATTTTGACTATTAATTTATCTAAAAGTGAGTTCTGCAGTGCGCGTGTTACTTTTCTAGGACATATTGTGGGACATGGTCAAATTAAACCTATAGATGCTAAGGTCAAGGCTATCTCTGAATTTCCTGTGCCTGTCAGTAAAAAACAGCTGATGCGGGTTTTGGGTATGGCTGGGTACTATCGCAAATTTTGTTCTAATTATTCTGATATTGTTGAACCTCTAACAAACTTGTTGAGAAAGAAAAACAAGTTTCTTTGGACTGAAAAATGTCAAGAGGCTTTCGATAGATTAAAGGCCATACTTGAAAGTGCAGCAGTTTTAACAGCTCCAGATTTCAGTCAACCATTCAAACTATCTGTGGATGCAAGTGATGTTGGGGTTGAAGCAGTTTTGCTTCAAGACGACAAAAATGGTGTTGAACACCCAGTGTGTTACTTCTCTAAGAAATTATATAAACACCAAAGAAACTACTCAACAATCGAGAAGGAATGCTTGGCTTTAATGCTAGCATTACAGCATTTTGAAGTTTATATCAGTTCAGCTCCTTCTCCGGTTGTTGTTTAGTGATCACAACCCCTTACTTTCATCAGCAGAATGAAAAATAAAAATCAAAGACTATTGAGATGGAGTTTATTTTTGCAGGAGTACAATCTTGACATCAGGCACATTAAAGGAAAAGATAATTTAATTGCAGACGCACTTTCCCGTGTATAGAAATGTCATTTTCACATACACCTTTGTGTAGATTCATAAGAGTTCTTCTTATGTAAATGTTTCTTTTACCTCATGTATAATTTACATCTGGTAAAAAAGAAAGCTTTATTACATAAATCTTTCTTTTTTCTTTATGGGGGAAAGTGTTACGACCCTGTAGTCAAATTACATATGTGTTAAAATTTAAATTCTTCTAATTCTTTGTTTCATTTTTATTTTATTTTTATATCACTAAATGTTATTATTATTATGGTGATGATTATGTTAGCAAGGTCTAATAGTTTGTTAGAAACATCGTATTTATTTAAAACGTAAATGTGACTCGTGTAAGCACGATTTTTGCATGACGGTTTTTCGTATCAAGTAAACAGTGAGAAAGAGCTATGTAAATGATTGGCTGTGACCACGTTATTACTTGTTTACGCTTTTGTAATACCCAGATGTGATTTCTAAATCACACGTGTCTTCGTGCATGTGTACATGAAATGACGTATTAGCTTGTTTTAAATGCTCAGTTACCTGTAAGAAATATTCAGTCATAGTCGTAATCAGTCATACTTGAGAGTCACATCATAACATCTTGTAGAGTTTCTAATACCTTAAGGAAAAGGTATTTCTGTGCTGGAAAGAGGTGTTTGTTCATTCGTACGTATTAGGAACAACATGAGTGTTGTTAGTGGTGGTAGCTGTACTTCATCTACTTTCTAAATAATTATTTTTCCTGGAGAACAATCCTACTGACTTTGGACAAAGACATTTGTTGAAACTATTTCTAAATTGGAGCAGAACAATTCAAATTCTGCTTCACAGTGAAAATTCTGGACATTTTGTGTTAACCTTCGTCTGACGTCATCATCCGCCATCTTGGAACGGAACTGAGATTCAGACTATATCAAATTAGAACTGTTTGTTCACAGGACTTATGTGTTTTCACAATTTTAGGACAATTTTTGGAATCTTCTTCGTAAATCGTAAGTCTTGTTTCACCTATTTACCTTTTCACCGTGTTTTCTAGGGAAATAAATTATTTTTGTTAAAATTTACAAAGCTTGTTGTAGTCACTCTTTCTTTGTGTTACTTTGAACGAGCCGATACGTAACACTCTTGCATTAACTACATGGCTGTGACTACCATTAAATGTTGTCTGTATTTTTGTTTAGACAAAATGATGGCAAATTATGATGTCTGTATTCTTATTTACACAAAAAAATGATGACTTCGACCGCGGACGATTACTCATACAACGATTTTATACACAAATGAAGGCAGATGATAGCAGTTAATGATATATGATTATTTTACACAAACAATGATGATAGGCGCAGACAAATTACCTCCCCTCCCAGCATTTCACTTTAGATAACGCGAGTTACACCTTTGCCTGCAAATCTATTTAATAGGTAACAAGAGTTTCTATCTCAGTTTGGTTATCTCATACCTGTTGTCTCAGTCATGGTGTCCACGCGCCAGGAACTACTTTTAAAAAGAAACGACGATATTATGAAATACAACAACAATATATAACAAACAATTACACTCATAAAAGCAACTTAAGGTCTCTCGAACTTTGATAACCCGATACAAAACCTTTTCACACACACACACACACACACACACACACACACACACACACACACACACACACACACACACACACACACACACACACACACACACACACACACGCCGAGCTATTTGATACTCTAGATACACTGGCAAAACATATCACTGGCCACACAAGACCAGAGTGGCCCATTTATCAGTCCACATGCTATTCCACAGAAAGATTTCCATGCAGCGTAACAGTGATAGCAACACTTGCCATATTTCCAGGACAGAAAATATAAATTTCCAAGAAAGTCATGAATTAGAAATTTTCTGATGTCGCTACACACTTCGTTAGAACTGTACGTTGTAGGCATATACATATTGTAGGTCTACTGCATAGTATATCGTACCGTTGTCTACCATAGAACGTTTTCCAAATTAGAATCGATGAAACTTAAAACTTAACCGTATAAAAGATATTAATAATTTATTGTCAATTTCATATGACTTTCATTGATTAAATGTGATAATACAGTATTAATATCAAATGATTTTATGTTTCTATTTTTTCATGCGTAGAACTTGTTTGCTTAAGGTCGACAAGTCACAACATTACCCTCATTAATATATACGTCTTAATGCGCAGTACATACACGTATTTGGAAAACAAAAGCACGTGGCTCGAGACGCTCATTTCGCAATACTTCCAACACAATATAACTTGTTCTTGTTTTCTTCTTCCTTGCATAATAGGCCATATGCAGCTAGATTCTAGGTAGATAATTATTTAGATTTTCGTAAAAGCGTACGAAACATGGTGACTTCTATATATAGTGAGAAGCAATAATAGTACTAATGAATACTGAGTTTTGAATCTGCTAACTAATTTGCAGGGGTGCAGGTTATTTTGATTTAGTTGGTTAAAAATAGGTGAGAAAAATCACGTATATCAGTGTTTGCACCAAGAGAAGGATATCCCAGTCGCGGAGTTGCATCTTGCTCGTGAGAAGACAAAGAATGTAACCCCGCGACTGGGATTTCCTTGTCTCTGTCCAAAACCCCAACATAGATTATATTAGTCTCTGTATAAATATCAGCCGAAAGGTCTGGTGTCTTAGGGGGTCTGCCACCGTGTCGTGAAAGTACTCGTTCTACGTACACAGCTCTTGAAAATGGCTGAATGAGGTTCGCTCAAGATAACCAAAGGACACCGTACTGAATCTATGTAATATTAAACTCGTAGCTGAAATTTTGACCAATTTAGCAAAAAGAAGACTCATCAAACATATATATATATATATATATATAATTTTCACACTAAGGAGAAAAAGCCTCTATTACCTTTCGGACCATTAACAATGGGTAATTGCACAGTACAAGTGGAGCCGCTTATTTTCAAACGAGGAATAAGAGAAAAATGTCGGATATACACATAATGGGAATTCTTATATAAATACCCTTGGAAGTACCAATTGCTAGATTTCAAAAGAATTTCAACAAGAAAGTACAAGGAGCAAAAATGCAGAAATACAAGGGATACGATGCGCAAACAGATGTCCGTATTTTAAAAATAGCTATGGAAAATGGAGTACAAAGAAGCCAAAGAGAACAAAATACTCTAGCCACGGACTACAAGCTCGACAAAGACTCAAGGAGACACGACTACCGAGCCAACCCCTACCCTCCACATATGAAACGAATTACAAAAGAAGAGGGCCTAAGCCGGGAATGTGTCCCCACACAAGGAGCAACTAAAATACAATTGAACAATAACTATCATCCAATCAAAGGAACGGAGCTCTAAGAAAAATTAAACACCACCGGAAATCTCACCGGAGAATGAGGAAGAAAAGGAAAGGAAACAGAGGAAAACGGAATGCTATAGAGTGACATTTGCAGAAGACGAAGACATGGAGGAGAAATCAGCAATGGTATACTTGACACTTATAAAATACCTCCATATCATAAGAAATAAAAACGAAATAGAATATATATAATATACCCAAAAACAAAACAAAACAAAAACAAAAACAAAACAAACAAAACGAAAACAACAAAAATGCAAGCAAGGTACAGGACAGCATAGTAGTAAACTAAAAGGCGGATCCTCAACCAAAAGCGGATTCTAGACCAGAGACACCCACCCCATCAAAATAAATATATTTTGACATTTTTTTTACCACCTCAGAGACCACCTCTCCTCAAAAAACCACCCTCATCCAAATTTTCAGTAAACTAAGAGGCGGATCCTGAACCAAACCTATTTTGTAATTTTATTAAGGAGTAATTTTCAGCTCAAAATAAGACTAAAAAGTGGCCAGAAATTTTTTTCCGATCTTGGAGAGGAGACCCCATCCTTTTCAATTTTGTTGGAGAAAGATATTACTAAACATTTACTACTGTTGTAACCATATTTTATGATAATTTTTTTCATACCTGCTGACTCTCATTTGTAGGATATCCGTTAACATACTGTTAATAATACGAAACTCGCGTATTAAATCGTCCATATCATATTTTACACCTCGCAAATAAGATCGTATCTGATTAAGTAATTTTTTATAAGTTATACTAGCTGTTTTGCAGGCATTTTTTTAGTCACAAGTCGATGTTCAATTTTTTTACACGCTGTTGCAAGAGAAACACCAACGCCTGATATTATCAACAAAAACGGATTTAATGATGCTCCACTTGAAATTATACCAGAGCTAGTCATTAACAGTGGTAAATAAGATATTATCCGAAGTATTTTGCTATAGTATTTATAACATTCTTTTACACACCAGAGGTTGTTATGATAAAATTTGTAATATTTTACTAGTGCGTCAACATCTTGTTTTGGAATTTCTTCTGAAATGTGATTGAAATCGATGATATATTTTTTCATTATACAATATTTTATACAAAGACAAAAGTTCTAGCGCCAGCAATCGAATCAAGAAACTCACGGAACTTATTATTGTTAGGATCAGCTATAAAAATTCTGTATTTGTCATAAACATCTGACGAAGTATCATTATATCGTTTATCTGTTAGTACCTCATTTTTCTTTAACCAAGCGTACGAGTCAAAAGTATTTCCTACTTCATGTTCATACAAATCTGTTTCATTCACCAAATTACTGTAATCTCTTTCTGTTTTATCAATATACCCTAATACCAAGCTTATTTGATCTAACGTGAAATTTTTTAAAACAAGATGTTGTCTGATAATTGCGTATGCGACTATAAAATTTGCTAGCATTAATTTTTTGAGTGATTTTAGTCCAAGAAGGGTAATCTGAGTAAAAGTATTTACTTTAAGCCATAATTTTTCATATGGTTTTTTGAACATTTTCTCGACCTCATTGTAACAATTTCGTAATGACAATTGTCTGGAGCGTTGGAGTGATGGAAGTGGAACATCATGTTCTTCACCTATGTCGTAATAAGAACCAATCCCTACACCAAATGTTGTTCGATTGACTTCCTCAAAAACCTTTTCTCGCTCAATATCACCAAGATCATTAATTTCATTGTCAAAATCTTTGATTATCGCTAGAGATGTGTGAACAATAATCGGATCAAATTCTGGGTTATTTTTACGTATCATTGGTAAAATTGCGTTTGAGTACGCTTTAATAAGTAACTCCGTGTCTGGTGTCATGTTAACAATATTAATTAGCGTTTCTTTGTCGTGGTAGTACATGCCAAGATACTTAAAAATTTCTCGTTTTGAAAAACTATTATATATTTTTTTATTTCTTTTTATTCCTATTATTCTAGATTCCGCTAACTTATCAAGACGATAATGATTTTCATTTATTCATCTTTTTTCCTCCGCTTTTCCACCATGTGCTTCTGTTATTGATATGTTCGATCGTATTATCAAACTATATTTTTTAAATTAAACTCGAGCAATATTTTTTTCAACAGTATTTCAACTTGTTTTTCTTCTTCTAGACAATTATCAGATGACAGTATCTGCTTAAAATATCAAAGTTTTCTATTGCTTTTATTAGTTGTGGTCCTCGCATATGCATAACACGAACAATTTTTTTTCTTCTTCTGACGATGGAGAGTTTATCATTGGAATTGTAAAATTTTTTGTTGTATTTATCACACGTGCTGCTAGTGATATATTCCCAACATCTTTTTTAGGGTTAAAGATATTGTCATAAAATTCTCTCGCAACGGTTATAATTGGTGGTTCTGACATTATTTTATAGCATTAGATTAAATTTGTTCGTCGAGTGTATATATTTGAAATGCTGTCAGTCCTGGAAACGGATGCTCAGCAGCAAAAACATTAACTCGAAAATATAAGTACTTGTTAACAGTGTTTTCTGTCGGGATTGTAAAATATTGTGTTGTTGAAATGTAAGTGTCTGTTGTGCTATACAATGTTACCCAATTAATATCGTCATTTGATCCTTCCAATCGCCAATTATAAATTCGACCAACACTAGAGTTTAATCGGCCTCGCAAATGAAATTGCCAAATAGCAACTGCATCGGGACATTTAATTTTGATCCAAAAATTTTCAACTTCTCGGTTGGTCGTCCACTCATGCCCATCAGAGAAAGCGTAATAAGGATAATTTTCGGGATAATATGCTGATGCGCTTACCTCAAACCCAACTCGATTGTCAGTTGCTTTATAAAGTATTGCAATATATCCAACATTGTTTTTAGTTCGTTTTATACCACTAGACAGACTATTAACATATGCTTTACTTGTCAGATCATTAGGGCTAACTGGAACATACGTCGTAGTTATTTTTTTATCTCTCATGTTTATATTACCTGACATTGGTCCACCAGATTTTTTAAAGTATGGGGCAATTTCTTCTTTCAACTGACCATAACTAACAGCGTCAGCATCATTAGCTGGTGGTGAGGTTGTCGGTAATCCAGTTATTTTTGAATTAGACATAAACAGGTCACCTGTCATTGTATAGCCGGCTTTGTTAAGTTTATTATCATCAACAGATTTTAGTTGGGCATAACTTACCGCTTGTGTTTGATTTAAGTTTTCTGGCGGATATGCAGTCTCTAAATTTATAAATTTTTTTCCTGACATGTTGATATTACCTATGACCGTTCCACCGATTTTATCAAGTTTGTTATCATCCACATACCTCAACTGTGCATAACTTACCGCTTGTGTATAATTTAAGTTTGCTGGTGGATACCTGGTCTCCAAATTTTTTTTTTTCTGACATAACTAAATTACCGCTTAAAGTTCCTCCTGTCAATGATAGTTTATTATTATCAACAGATTTTAGCTGTGCATAACTAACAGCTTGTGTATCAACAACATTTATTGGCGGATACACTGTTTCTAAACCTAGTACTCGTTGATTTGACATAAACAGGTTTCCTGTCATTGCGTCACCGGATTTTTTCAGGTAACCCGATAAATCAATCTTGCCGTTTGTTATTGTTGTTGTACTTTCAGCTGATGAATTTCCTGTTAATGTTCCAACTTTTGTATAGTGGCTCATTATTCATTGTCCTACATAAAATTGTCAACATTAGTCAGTTTAATGTAACATAAAATTATATAACAAACAATGGCAAAATCGTCGATATTAAACTTTGATACAGAGCGGTTGGTGAAACATAAACATAACAATGAACTTCCAGATTGTCATTATCTTATTGTTGGAAGAACTGGATCGGGAAAAACAAATTTGCTAATGAATTTACTTCTTGGTGATAATTTTAATTATGATCGAGTTTATATTTATACAATTAATCCGCAACAAGATAAGTGCGAGCTACTAAGCGAATACAATGACAAACTTCGTGATGATCTTGATGCTGGCGAAGATTTTTTTATTATCAAACAACCATAAGATCTTGTTCCAGTTAATCAACTTGATTCAGATGAACATAAGATAGTAGTTTTTGACGATATTCCGCTAAACAATGTAGAAATGAACAAAATAAGATCGTATTGTTCACTGTCGCGAAATAAGAAATGTAATTCTGTTTATTTAGCTCAAGGTTTTTATAATGTTGACAGATTTATTCGGCAAAATACTGGTTGTTTTATATTATTTCCGGGACTGGACAATGTTGATGTTAGAAATATTGCAAACGAGCAATGCGGTGATGTGACAAGAGATAAATTTATCGACCTTTATCATAAAGCTACAAAAGATAAATATAACTTTTTCTTATTTGATAAACTAACACAAGATCCAACTAAAATGTTTCGCTGTTGTATTGACATTTACTTGCAGTAAGTTTTTGTTTTCGATAGAAAATTATTTATAATTTTCCCAATTTTATAAAATTTATATATAATAATTATGGATAAACGAGCAAAATATAGAAAACATATAGAAGATCTAAAAAAAACTTTCTCAATCTCAAGCAGCATTTAAGCAAAAAGTACAGCAAGCACTACGTGGACAAGTAGCTGCTGCAGAAACAACAGCAACAGCTCTCAAACCAGTTACTGAAGCACTACTTGGAAAACAACCTGAAACTAAACCACTATCAGAAGAGGAACTTAAGCAACTGCAGGAAAAAGGTTTGGTTGGATTGGTTAAGGAACAACAAGAAGCAGCTGCTGCAAAAATTGTTGCTAAATCTGCTGAAGAAAGAAGAAGATTAGCTGAAGAACTTACAGCGTATATTCTTAATCCTGTTGCTAGACAAGCTGAAATAAATCGGCTGATTGACAATCCACTCGAATTTGAACGACGATTAGCAAATTTAACAGTTGGGCCGATTAGAAGTAAGTTAGAAGATATAACGAAAAAAATTGAAGAATCTTATCCAAGAGGATTATCACAATTTGAAACAGACTTAAAAAATATAAATAACAAAATAGAAGATGTTGAGTATAAAATGTTTAACTCAAGCTATCGTTTTAAAGATTCGAGAATATACGATATTTTAAGAAAAGAATATAATGCTAACGACAAAATTGCACAGTTAACGAAAATATCGGAGGATAATAAGAAACAGATTAATTTAGTAGTACCGGGAAATAGAGAATATCACGAAGCTATTAAAAAATACCGAGAAGGTATTATCGCCTATCTTTATATCAAAAGCTATTAATCAAATAATTAATGAAAAAAAGTTCGATCGTCACACTAATGTTTTGAGTACCGTAGCAAAAGAAATAGATTTAAAAAGAGTACCAGCTGCGAGTCTGGTGGAAACTGAAAAACCACTAGTTATATCGCCAGAGAAAATTAAAGAACCAATAGTTATATCTCCAGAGGAAACTGAAAAAAGGAAGCTACTTGAAAAAAATAGAAAAATGATATTAGGTACAATAACAAAATCCGAATACAAAACTTTTATAAAAAAAAGATGATATTGAAGATATTAATAATATTGCTAAATGGCCACAAGATAAATATGATGATCTTATTGAAGAATTAAATGATATTTATAGAACTGGAATAGAAGCTGATGGTAGAATTAGTAAAGCTAAAATAAAAGATCTTGAAAAACTTTTTAAACATGTTAGAGATGGTATTATTGCTTATAATTTAATACATATAGCGAAGAAATTTAGATCTGGAGAATCTAAATATGTAAAATTTTACGACGAGTTTGAATATAATGAGAATCTTCGCATGAGTGAAATGAGTGAAATGAGTAAAAAGACTGGAACCGGTGTAAAAATATTTCCATCAACTGCTGAAATAATAGGCAGATTAATGCTGTTGATATCATCAAAAGAAGCTGGTAATATTAGTGTTGAAATTGATAATGAAATTATTTACATACTTGATCATTTGAGATCGAAAAATTTATTAACATCTGACGAGTAAGAAATTCTACATCGTGATTTCATTTTGTAAAAATATAATAAATAACAATGTCAGCAACATTATTACTAGACTCTAGTACAGCTGCGAAAGATAGCGCAAATTTTTCAGTAAATTATATTCCGCCAATAGAATTAAATCGCGAAAAACGGTATGAAATTGGACTAATTTCATGTACGTGTTGGCATTCCATGGCAAACGTGAAAACTGGCGTCAATGATGAAATTTCATTTGCTTTGTCAGTTCAGATATTATAGGAGGTAAGTTGAAAAGTAAAACTTCCACAAGGAGCTTATAATATCACCGATCTAAATAAAACAATAAAGGAGCTTATGCAAAAAGAGAAGATAAACCGTGATAATTTCGAGTTAACACCAAATTATAACACGTTACGCGCTAGAATGACATTAAAAGATACTATAGTAGTTGATTTTACATCACCAAGAAATATCGCGTCGTTAATCGGATTTAAACATCTAAATACTTATTATGGTGCTGCTGCTGAAGGTATTGATTACAAAAATCCAGCAACCACATATGACGGTGAACTGCCGGTAAATATAACTGACGTAAACACAATATTAATAAATTGCTCTATTGCATCTGGATCTTACTCATCCCAGGGCAGTAAAGGGCAAACAATATATAGTTTCTCGCCAGATGTTCAACCAGGTTCTCTCATGCAAATTAGTCTACGGCAAGTTATTTATTATCCGCTAAATGTTGAAAATCAAATAACAACAATAAATATGCAGTTGACAGATCAGTCTGGACGACAGCTGGATCTGAATAACGAGGTTGTTACTTATTATTTACACTTACGTGCGCAATAGCTTCGCTATCGACTTCGTGATTGACAATAAAAATTATGCAACCTCAGATATAATGAAACAGAGAAAACAATTTTATAGAAGAAAAATTATTGGTGGATTTTTTTAAAAATATATTTACTAAAGTTATTGAAAATGCTCCCGGAATCGCGCGTAAAGTTGCACCAATTGCACTTGACGCAGGTAAAGCTTTGCAACTGGAGCTGCATCTGCCGCTGGAACTGCGGTGGGACAACAAATAGCTGACAATTAAGGGCGCATCGACTACATCTGAGATAAAACAAGTTATATCAGAAATTGCTCCAACAAAAGAAACTCAACGTGCTATGATAACAACAACAAAAAACTTTTATCACCAAAGGGCGAGCAGATTATACAAAAATTAATACCTAAAGTAACAGCGTCGCAGTGATAGTTTTATATAATCTAACAAATAAAAAATGTCTGTTAAAAATTATCTCGATCTAACAGAAACTTATGACACCGATGACACTGTAAAAGAATTTGAGTATGTTGAGTATCTCGATGAAAATTCTAATGAACCAAATAAAGCTGGTATTAGAACATTTAATACTCGAGACGAAGATGTATTTCTACTGCCACATAAGGCAATGTTAGAAGTTCGCGGTCAGATTATGACAGTAGCTAATCCGCCTGTTGTAATTGCAGCTGGAACAGAAGTAGCTCTTATAAATAATGGCTGGTGCTTATTCAAAATTGCCAGATATCAACTGGCCAATCAAACTGTTGAGGATATTTCAAGTCACTTACAAGTTGCAAGTACAATCTTAAATATTATTTCGTTTTCTGATGATTACTTCAGATCGACTGCAACTAATATGATGTGGTTTAAAGATACTGGAGCTGGAACTGTATCTGGAGAATTTATTTTAAGAGCAGCATTAGTACACGGAGCTGATACCAATGCAGATGTTGTAATTGTAAGAAATTTTCTCATTGCTAATGCTGCCAATTTTGGTATAGACGCACCAGCCGCAGACGCTACAAGAGTCTAACTTACTGCAGCTTGTCATAATCTTGGTATAGCACCACCAGCTGCAGGTGCGGACGGCGTTGCAATGTTAAATTTAATTAACGAGGCAATTAGCGTAAGAAATATACGTTGCAATGAAGGTTATGCTAAGAGAAAGGCATTTGCAGCAGTATCACGTCAAATTACAATGATGCTGCCTCTAAGTACAATATTTGGCTTTTGCAGGGACTACAACAAAGTATTTCGTGGAGTTAAACATACACTTATTTTAGATCGAGCAGAACAAAACGACTGCCTGTTTAGGTCAGGCGGAGCTGATGTACAATTTATTATAAATAAACTTGCGCTGTGGATGCCTCGAATAACACCGTCAATCACAAAAGCAACAGAGTTATATAATATACTTGAAAAACATACAAACAGAATTTATTTTCAGCAACATAAAATATATCAAACAGCAGTTCCAAATACAACTGACTACACATGGCGAGTTACAACAACATCAAGCGAACAACTGCCGAGGCACTTATTTGTTGTATTTCAACAGCAAGCGGGACGTGGTAACCAACAACAAAATAATGCGATATTTGATAATGCTGATGTTAGACGAATACATGCTAGACTAAATTCGAAGCAATATCCAGAAAGAGCGATAGAATGTAATTTTGCAGATGACGCTAATAAAAATATTACTCGACCTTACATGTACCTGATCGACACAGTGCAAAAATATCAGGATGTTGAAGATGGATCTCAGATATCAGTAGAGGAATTTCGTACACTTTATCCAATATTTTATTTTGATGTTAGTAAACATAACTTTCGAGGTGTTGATTCGACAGCTGATATTGAAATTCCTTGGACATTAGGAGCAGTTCCAGTAGCGCAGTTGTACGTGTACGCGTTAATGATCAGCGACAGATTTATTACGATTGATTCCGTTGGAGGTAAAATGACAGTCCAAGTTTAAAAATTACTAGTAATTTTGCAAGTTTAATCTGTAACTTTAATATAAGATGACAAAATATATTGTGAAAAAATTATATTTGACTGATGGTCAAGTTAAAAAATTAGCAGCTGCTGTTGCAAAGCAGAGACAGGCATCATTAAAAATCAACCCTGACATTTCCAAGGGTATTTTAACAAAATTAATGTTAGCCAAAAAACAGGTGAACAGGTACGATCGTAAAAATCCTTTTGTTTTAAATTTAAGTGCCGCACAAATAACAGCGATGTCAAAACAAGGTGGTGTCTTTGGTCCGGCACTATCAGTAATAGCCAGAACGTTATTACCTAAAATTTTGCTGGTGTTAGGTACATTAGGATTAGCAGCAACGTCTGGAGCACTATCTGCCGCAATGAAAAAAACAGTTGAAGGTCATGGTATTGTTGGCAGTGGTATAAAGAAAATTTCAGTTAAAAATTACTAGTAATTTTGCAAGTATAACTTTTTGTTTAAAAAAAATAAATGTCGATGGTAACAAAATTGCCAACTTTGCAAGTTTAATTTTGTGTGACTGATAAATATAATGCCACGACGAAGAAAAACAACAACGAAAAAAAAAGACACCGCGAGGTCGAAGAACAACCAAAGGAGGATTTATTCTAATAGCTCCACTTTTAGCGGGACTAGCGGGAAGTCTACTGCCAAATCTGCTGGGAATAGGACGAGGACTAACATTGCCGGGAACACGGCCTCCCCGCTAAGTAACTTTGATATACTTGATAAGTTAGGATCGGTTCCCGGATTCCACGGAGTTTATTCTAAAGATGAACTTAACACCGAAGGTGTCGCAGCTGTAGGTTCGTGTGTGATAAATATACGAGATTTCAACGACGGATCTGGTACACATTGGGTAGCAGTTTATAATAACAATTATTTTGACTCGTTTGGACTTCCTCCGAGCGACGTGATAAAAAAATATATTAAAAAAAATATAAAATAATATATTATTCGTCCAATCAACTTCAACCTGTTGGAACTTCTGCTTGTGGATATTATTGTATAATGTTCATTAAACAAATGTCCCAATCCAGAGGATTGGAGCTTAAATTTAATTTTTTAAATTTTATTTTACAATTTGACAAGCAGCCTTCTCACTCCAATGATGAGATTGCAATTAATTTTTGTAAATCTATCTAAATCTCAGTGTTTAAATTTTATGTGGACTTGTGTATATAATAATGTCAACATATTGTCTCAAATGTAAAACTAAAACAGAAAATATCAATGAAACAACAGAAAAAACAAAGAACAACAGGATGATGCTGAAAAGTATTTGTGCAATCTGCGGAAAAAGAAAAAGTATGTTTTTAAGGAAATTATCCCCAGCGATAAAGTCGTTGGGAGCTGGTTGCCCTGACGTTGTTTTAGTAGACGACTGAAAGGTATTATTGTCAAAGTTATTTTAATAGAATGATATGTAAGTGTGATTGTGATAGAGATTTATGTCTCGAGCAAAATAAAATTGTCACATACTGTCAACGTTGTAACAACAGAGAAATAATAGGAACAGATATAGACATACATAAAGCAATTGGCAAATTGCCAAAACCAAAAGGAGGCTGGACATTGCCAGGCCATAAATATACTGGACCTTATAATCCTCTCGATAAACAACTAGATGAAAACGATAATCCGCTGCCAGGACAAGAGCCTTACAATCAAGTTGATGCAATAGCAATGCGCCATGACATTTGTTATCGTGACAACAAGCAAGATAAGGCTGGTTGTGATAAAGTAATGCTAGACGAACTTCGTGATATGAAACCGATAAATATGCGAGAACGTTTTGATAGAAGGCTGGTGCAGGGTTTTATTGGAGCAAAATATAAATTGGGACTCGGAAAGGAATTGTATGATGATCTTGCAACTGAATTACATAAACCTAAAAAAACGTAAAGTAGTCGCAAATGCCGTTGATGACATCTGGGGAATAGATGTAGTTGATGTGTCAAATCATGCTGAATTTAACGTTGGAGCTGACGGCTCTCCAAAGAAATACTTGTTTAATGTCATAGATATTTGTAGTAAATATGCTTTTAGTGTTGCAGTTTCAGATAAGACAGGAACGTCAATAACAGATGAGCTAGAACAAATAATAACAACTACAGAAAGAAAACCAAATAGAATCTGGACCGATCACGGAGCAGAATTTTTTAATAAAATATTTGAGCAGTTTTTAGAACAAAATAATATCAAAAAGTATGTTACAGGAAACGAAGGTAAAAGCGTCGTCGTCGAGCGATTTAATCGCACACTAAACCAAAAAATTCACAAATATTTGACAGCTAAAAATACCAAATAAATATATTGACAATTTACAAAACATTGTTGACGAATATAATAACACGAAACACCGAACCACTAAACTGTCGCCAAACGACGCAATCAAAAATCCAATATTAGCAAATGAAAACATTTACCGCAGACATAAATTTAAAGTTGGTGATAAAGTTAAAATTTCTTTTACGAAAAAAACATTTGAAAAAGGATTTACTCCAAACTGGAGCGAAGAAGTATTTGTTGTTGATAAAGTACTTTTAACAATACCCGTAACATACGCGTTAAAAGATTTATTAGGTGAACCTATAACTGGCAGGTTTTACGAGCAGGAACTTCAGAAAACTTCTCAAGACGTATTTGTTATTGAAAAAGTTATCCGAAAACGCGGCGACAAAAGTTTACTTAAGTGGAGAGGATACAGTGATAAATTTAATAGCTGGATATCAACTAAGTCGATCCAATAATGTTATTATAAATTTGTTCGTACTTACGTTTGACAGATTTACATTTGATAGTTTTACATAACGAAATTAAATGTAATTTTCTTTCATTATCAACTGGCATCAAATTTAATACTTTGGCAAAAATAAAATCGTATTTTATGCTCCTTTGCTGGCCAGTTATTTTTAGATTTAAAAACGGTTTGACAAGCTGCCAAAATATTTGTTGTTCGGTAATAGTAAAATTGAATTTTATTATTTTTTTAGCGATATGATACTTAACATTATATCGTCCAGTTGTTGGTCTGCTGTAATTTTTTCTGTCAACGACAGTAACTACTTCATCATCGTCGGATTCGTTGTTGTACAAAATATCATCTTCGCTATAGCTAGAAAATTTGTCTATATCGGTAGAGATTAAATTGTCGTTAGTGATTGTGTTGGCGACTTTATCGTTAGAGATATAATCTTCCGAATATATTTAAGCAAGTCTTTTCATCAAGTTCATATTATAATATACTTTTATCTAATTTATAATAATAATGGCCAGCGAAACGAAATCTCCTGATGTAAAATATCATCAGAAAGTTAATATATTAAATTACAAGGAACTAGCCGAAGCAGTTCGAAAATGTCTGTCGGGTTATAATGCATATTCTATTGACGTTATTGTAATGCCTGGCGAAAATGATAGAATATTACTAACAGCAACAGAAAAAAAATAAACTTAATGATAGTGCTTTTATAACATTAAAATTCGATCGCGATGATGTTTTGATGTTTGCTCATAGCTGTCTTACTAAGACAGAATTACGAATATAATTAATCATCATGTCTGAAACTAAATCTATCAAATGTTGACTTTGATGCTGTTGATTTAGTTACGTCGTCCGCTACAAATTTTATTGCACGGGAATTAATTTTAAGGTGATTTGCGGCAGAATAAATTGATTTAAATTTCATTTCTTCTCCAGTCTCAATATTTACTGAAATAATTGATTTTGGATCTTTAAAATTAGATCCATCAGAATTAACTCCACGTCGGGTGTTTTCTTTTGATGTTACCAGATCTAAATTTTCTAAACGATTATCGGTCTTAATTTTATTAATATGATCGATAACTAAATTACTTGAAATAACACCGTTAAAAGTTTCATAAACAAACCTATGCGATAGATAACGAACCTGGTCAGTTTTAGTTTTACGTACCATTACATTCAAATAGCCGCTGTTTTGCATAAAACCAATAATATTTTTTGTTTTTCTATGCCGGATAATTCCGCGATCGTTAGCTTCATATAAATCAAATACTGGATGAGGCTGATACTCATCTTGTAAAGCTAAATTTTCAATATTATCATCGCTAATCGAGCCATTCACTCTATATACTCGTTCTCCTTCTGGAATATCATCGCAGAATAAAGTATAAACAAAATCTTTTCTGAACATTTCGGTGATATCTGTATCATCTCCTTTTACTGAAATTATCATTCCAGCTGCTGTTGGTCTACCAATAGATTTTTTAGATTTTATGTTAATAACCGAACCAAGTGCATTTGCAGCATATAAGTTGTACTTTGGATGAACATTATAAGTTTCTTTCTCTTCCGTTTTCAGTCTCATATCTCAAAATTTCTGTCATAATACTATAAAGATCTTATATTTCTAATTGATTTTTCGATTACATGTAATTAAATATAAAAATGCTATATATAATACAATGTTAAAATTGTGTGATATTGCTAAAAAGAGCATTATCAAAGCAGAAAAAAATTGCTAGTGTATTTTCCGGTTACGACAGCAGTTACAAATTTGATAATCAAAATGTTTTAGCAAATTTTAACTCTACAAATTTATATCATTTTTTACAACCTGTTATAGCTCAAGAACTTGCAGCTCACAAAAGTATCAAACTAATAGTACAATATCATACGATTTTATCAAAATTATATGTAGTCGAAAAAGATATATTTGATATAATTTTTGAAAATACAAGTTTCGACAGCGAAATTTCCGAACCATATCTAAAAGCTAAATCACGAAAAATATTAACTGGAACAAATATTGCCACAGTCGCCGCTGAAATACACGAAGAAATAAATAAAAAATTGGAGGAATTTACTTCATCTGGGTCAGGTTGGAAATTTGAAATGATAAAGGAAGTTTTATTTCACACAGCAAAATATAACATACTTCGAGGTAGTTCTTACGTTGATCTCCCTAAAAAAATTAAAAACAAAAAATGCTGTATAAATGTTAAAAACAACGACGATCAGTGTTTTCGTTGGGCAATTTTGTCGGAGAGACATCCTCAGAGTGAACACAGCGACCGACTTGAAAAGTATTTCCCGTACAAAGACGAACTAGGTTTCAACGGGATAACTTTTCCAGTGTCAGAAAATCAGATACCAAAGTTTGAAAAACAAAACAATATTTCAGTAAATGTTTTCGGACTAGATGAGCGAGAAAATGTTTATCCAAGGTATATTTCAGAGACTGCTACACAAAAGACAATAAATTTATTATTTTATAAAGGACATTATTGTTGGATAAAAAACTTTAACAGCTTAGTTGGCGGACAGTATAATAAAAATAGAAAAAAGAAATATTTCTGTTACAAATGTTTACAAGGGTTTTCAAAACCTGAAAAACTACAGGAACATCTTAATTACTGTATCAACGTTCAAAGAATAACTATGCCAAGCGAAAAAGAAAAAGTCTTAAAATTTAAGAACTACGATTATAAGCTAAATATACCTTTCGTCATTTATGCCGATTTTGAATGTCTACTCGTTCCAGTGGCTGGTGCAGAAAACGATCCTAATAAATCAAGTACAAGAAAAATACAACAACATGTTCCTTGCGGAGTAGCTTATAAAATAGTTTGTTGCATCGACGATAAGTTTTGACGCCCGGTTAAGTTATATAGATGTAAAGATAGTGAATCTGAAAGTCCAGCGGTGTGGTTACTAAAAAATCTTATAGATGAAGTTAATATTATTTCTAACACATTATTTAAAACAGCTCCAATGAAAAAAACATCTGAGCAACAGCTTGAATTTGATGAAGCGATTAATTGTCATATTTGCAAAAAATCATTGCCTGAACAAGGTTCAGGTGATAAAGTTCGTGATCACTGTTATCTAACTGGCCAGTATCGTGGAGCGGCTCATAATAATTGTAATTTAAAATTTCATGCACCAAAGTTTATACCTGTCATTTTACATAACTTTCGCGGCTATGATAGTCATATCATTGTAGAAGCTTTTGGCAACGAGGAAATTAAATCTAAACTAAAACTAAATAATAAGATAAAATGTATACCAAATAATTTTGAAAAGTATATGTCAGTTACTCTTGGTAAATTACGTTTTATTGACAGTCTGCAATTAATGGCAGCATCATTAGATGAGCTCGTAAAAGATTGTAGCACTTTTAATAATCTGCGAAGTTGCTTTGGTGAAAACTATATCGATCTGACAAAAAAAGGTATCTTTCCATATGAGTATCTCGACGACTGGAGCAGATTTGATGAAACTTCTCTGCCTAGCAAAGAAAAATTTTATTCGCAGCTCAAAAATGAAGATATTACAGACGACGAGTATAAATATGCACAAAATATTTGGAATAAATTTAACTGCAGAACATTTGGTGATTATCATGATTTATATTTGAAAACAGATGTTTTATTACTAGCAGATGTTTTTGAAAGCTTTCGTCGAGTAAGCTACAGCAATTATGGACTAGATCCTTGTTGGTATTATTCTGCTCCCGGGTTGTCATGGGACGCTCTACTAAAACAAGCAAAATAGAATTGGATCTCTTGACAGATGTCGATATGTTTAATTTTATTGAAAAAGGTATCAGAGGCGGAATTAGTCTTATAACAAAAAATACGCAGTAGCTAATAATAAATATCTATAAAATTATGATAAAAATCTCCCATCTAATCATATTATTTATCTAAATTGTGCCAATTTGTATGGTTGGGTCATGTCAGAGCCAATGCCCTGCGGTGGGTTTCATTGAATAACTCCAGATCAATTTCTTAAAGAAACTGAAAAAGATTTACCCAGAAAAATTAATAATTTTTCCGATGTCAGTTATTTTGTTGAAGTCGATCTAGATTACCCTAGCTCGTTACATGATCTACATAACGACTACCCATTTTGTGCAGAATCGATGATGATAGATTACAGTTTACTATTACCTGAACAACGAGCCATGACAAAAGCAAAAAATTCGATTGTTAATAAGTTAGTTCCAAATTTATTAAATAAAAGAAATTACGTGATACATTACAAAAATTTAAAACAAGCAGTAGATGCTGGACTAATTCTGAGAAAAGTCCATCGTGTGCTAAAATTTAATCAGTCTAGGTGGATGTCAAATTATATTGACTTAAATACCAAACGTCGTGCTGTGGCTAAGACCGACTTTGAGAAAAACTTTTTTAAGTTAATGACTAACTCACCTTTTGGAAAGACAATGGAAAACATTAGAAAACGAGCTAATATTGAAATTGTTAATGATATAAATCGCAGAAATAAATTAGTTAACGATGACGGTTTTGTCAGCATGAAAATATTTAATGAAAATCTTGTTGCAATACAACGACGAAAGACAAATTTAAAGTTAAATAAACCAATATATGTTGGTGCAGCTGTACTTGATATATCAAAGTGGCTAATGTACAACTTTCACTATAATTTTACCAAAAAGCAGTGGCAGATTCGGAGTTGCTATTTACTGATACAGATTCGCTAGTTTATAATATAAAATGTGAAGATGTCTATGAGGATATTTATAGACACCATGACTTATTTGATTTATCTGATTATCCAACTAGTAGTGGATTTAATGATAATACGAATAAAAAAATTATTGGTAAATTTAAGGACGAATTTATGTTTGTGCCCGTGAGAGAGTTTGTTGGATTAAGGAGTAAGATGCATGCTGTCATATTAGATGACAATAAACTTACAAAAAAAGCAAAAGGTATTCCTCGAGGATATGTGAAAAAGATGGTGCATTTTGACGATTTTAAAGCAGCGCTAAACAATAATGTCAGTTTTATTAAGACAAATGTCATTAGATCAAATCACAAACTTGAAACTGATACGATTATTAAACGTGGACTAAGTAATTTTGATGATAAAAGATATTGTAAAGACGGAATTAATACTTTAGCACATGGTCATTATAGAAGAGAGATAATACCGTTCCATCTTGTTTAATACTCGTATCTGGATTGTCGAACATAGATTAGTTCGAATGCACTTTATGTCGGTATTGATTTTCAGACTATCTGTAATAAAGCGCTGCTGGTGATTTCCGGGTTTATTAGTGAGTTTGTTTTGTCTGTTAAGTGATTTCCAGGTGTATTA
>JAECUM010005586.1:0-14713 GCA_016617855.1 Megalonaias nervosa
TCATCATTGCTTAACCAAAAAGGAGCTAGCAAATATATTTAATCATCGTATCTAAAGATAATCCTAGCATTATGTTCGCTTGAAAAAGTTGATCTTATTATTCCATCAGCAACAAATTTTACTGCCCTGGGATTAATATCAAAATGTTTTGCTGCAGCTGTAATCGATTTAAATTTGATTTCCCCATCTGTTTCGAGATTAAATGAAACAACAGGTTTTACCGGACATCTAAAATTAACACCACCACCACCTCGTCCTTTTCTCATATTTTCCTGCTGGGTAACTAGTTCTAAATTTTCCAGTCGATTGTCAGTCTTTGCGTTATTGATGTGATTAATAACCAAACCATTAGGTACAGGTCTGTTAAACGTCTCATAAACAAAACGATGGCTGAGATAACCAACTTGATCGGTTAATGTTCCTCTGACAGTTACCGTGAGATATCCCATATTATTCATAAAACCAACAACTGTTTCAGTTTTTCTTCTTCGGATAATCCCCTTATCATTTGCCTCGTATAAATTAAATACCGGATGCGGCTGAAACTCACTTTATAAAGATAAGTTTTCAATATTGTCATCAGTGACCACGCCGTTAACATGATATACACGTTGTCCTTCTGGAATTTCGTCACAGAACAAAGTGTAAATAAAATCTTTCTTTAATATTTCCGTTCTCTCAGCATTATCACCTTTAACGCTAATCTTATGACCTAATGGCGTTGCTTTACCAATGGTTGTCCGTATTTGATATGTATCACCGACCCTAACATATTACCAGCGTACAAGTTGTACTTGGGGTGAACGTAATAATACTCTTGCTCATTTGCGCTTGTCAGATTTTGTGTCATTATTTCTATAAGCATTTTATATCTCTAATTGATTTTTCAACTTATCGATCGAATAATTAATTAGAGATAGGATATTACACTATTATATAACAATGCTGAAATTACGCGATATAGCCAAGAAGAGTCTTATGGGAGAACCTGAACAATAGCGACTGCTTTTAGAGGATTTGACAACAGTTATCGGTTTGATAAACAAACCGTACTGGTAAATTTCACTGCAACAAATCTCTATCATTTGCTAGAGCCAACTGTAAAACGTGAACTTGAAAAATATAAGGGTCTGAGAATATTAGTGCAATATCACGTGATATTTTCAAAGTTACTTGGGAAGGAAAAATCGACTGACAAGGAAATCGCAGACCCTTACATTAACGCAAAATGAAGGCGTGTTTTGCTTGGGACTGATCTTTCATCGTTAGATGATGAAATACACCAGGAAATTTGGAAAAAGATAGAAGAATTTACCGAATCAGGTTCAGGTTGGAAGTTTGAAATCATTACTGAAATTTTATTTCACACAATAAAATATAATGTATTACGCGGTAGTTCGTATACTGACCTACCACAAAAAATAAAAAAATAAAAAATGCTGTATAAACGTCAAAAACGTCGATAACAGATGTTTTAAATGGACTATTCTTTCTGCGCTATTTCCAGCAGAAAAACACGCTGATGGCGTTGACAAGTATTTTAGTCACGTATCAAAATTAAATTTTAAGGGCATTGACTTTCCAGTTGCAGGAAAACAAATACCAAAGTTTGAAAAGCAAAATAATAATATTTCAGTTAACGTATTTGGTCTAGATGAAAGAGAAAACGTCTATCCGAGATATATTTCAGAAAAAGCTTCACAATCGACAATAAACTTGCTGTTTTATAAGAATCATTACGTTTGGATTAAAAACTTTAACGGCCTCGTTGGCAGGCAGTATAGTAAACAAAACAATAAAAAGTTTTTCTGTTATTGCTGCTTGCACGGTTGTACAGACAATGAAATATTACAAAAGCATTTGCAGTACTGTAATGACGTACAACGAATAACAATGTCGTCCAAAAAAAAAAAAAAAGAGTTTATTACGGTTTGTCAATCATAATCACAAACTAAAAATTCCTTTCGTTATATATGCTGATTTCGAGTGTTTACTTCAGCCTGTACTTGGCGTAGAAAATAATCCTGACCAATCGAACACAAGAAAAACTCAAAATCATGTTCCATGTGGAGTGGCGTACAAGATAGTTTGCTGTGCTGATTCGAGTTTACCCAAACCAATCAAATTATATCGTGGTAAAAATCCAGCTGTTTGGTTTCTCAAACAGTTAATTAGCGAAATTAATGATATATTTAATCGTTTAGAAAGAATAACTCTAATGATAAAACTGAGATCTCAACAAGAATCCGATCACAAGCAAGCGGAATTTTGTCATATTTGTGAAAAAGCTTTTAACGTTTCTGATAATAAAAAAGTACACGACCATTGCCATTTGACCGGGCAATATAGTGGAGCGGCTCGTGATAAGTGTAATTTAAAATTTCAAGCTCCAAATTTTATTCCGGTTGTTCTTCACAACTTCCGAGGATATGATAGCCATATTATCGTAGACGCTTTTGGTGATCCTGAAATAAAATCTAGTTTAAAACTCAATAATGTGATTAAATGTATTCCAAATAATTTTGAAAAGTATATGTCGGTTACGCTAGGTAAGTTGCGTTTTATTGACAGCTTTCAGTTTATGACAGTATCGTTAGATGAGCTGGTAAAAGCTTGTAGCGAGTTTGATAACCTACAAGATTGTTTTAGAGATAAATATAATCTACTGACTAAAAAAGGAGTATTTTCGTACGAGTATCTCGACGATTGGAGTAAATTTGATGAAACGTCTTTACCTGACAAGGATAAATTTTATTCGCAACTCAAAAATGAAAATATAACCGATGACGAGTACAAATATGCACAAGATATTTGGAAAGAATTTGATTGTAAGACATCTGGTGATTATCATGATTTATATTTGAAAACAGATGTATTACTACTAGCAGATGTTTTTGAAAGTTTTCGTCGAGTAAGCTACAGCAATTATGGACGAGATCCTTGTTGGTATTATTCTGCTCCCGGGTTGTCATGGAACGCTCTGTTGAAGTTTAGTAAAGTAAGGTTAAAGTTACTGACTGACGTTGATATGTTCAATTTTATCGAAAAAGGTATTAGAGGCGGTATTAGCGTTATAACAAAGAAATATTCTGAGGCAAACAACAAATACCTGAAAGAGTACAATCCTAAGCTTCCTTCGAAGTATATAATTTATCTAGATTGTAATAAGTTGTACGGTTATTCTATGGCCGAACCAATGCCTTTTGGTGGATTTCGTTGGATTGCATCTGAACAATTTCTATCGGAGACAGAAAAAAAGATACCTGACAATGTTTCATGTTTTGTTGAGGTTGATCTCGATTATCCTATTTCGCTACATAATTTACACAACGATTATCCTTTCTGTGCGGAATCAATGGTCCTTAATTATAGTATGTTATCTCAAGAACAACAAGCGATAGCATCACCAAGACAAAATTCTATGGTAAAAAAACTAGTACCAAATTTACTCGATAAGCGAAATTATGTTTTGCATTGCAAAGTTTTAAAACAAGCAGTAGATGCTGGTCTTGAGTTGAGAAAATTTCATAGAGTTTTAAAGTTTAATCAGTCGCCGTGGATGAGAAGTTATATTAACTCAAGCACTTCGAGAAGAGCTGTAGCGAAAACTGATTCTGAAAAAAACTTCTTTAAGCTTATGGACAATTCCGTTTTTGGTAAGACGATGGAAAATATTAGAAAACGAGTAAATATAGAGCTAGTTAATGATATCAACCGCCGAAATAAACTTGTGTCAGACGATGGTTTTGTCAGTATGAAAATTTTTAATGAGAATCTTGTCGCGATACAACGAAGAAAAACAAACCTGAAACTAAACAAGCTGATTTACGTTGGAGCTTCTGTGTTAGATTTATCGAAGTGGCTCATGTACGATTTTCATTATAATTTTGTTAAAAATCAGTGGCCGTCTAGCAGACTATTGTTAACTGATACCGACTCGCTCGTGTATGAAATCGAATGTGAAGGCGTCTATCAGGATATATACGATAATCGACATCTGTTTGATCTTTCCGATTACCCTCGTGACGGTAAATTTCATAATGACACAAATAAAAAGGTTATTGGTAAGTTCAAGGATGAAATGAACTCGAGTATCATCAAATACTTTATTGGATTACGCAGTAAAATGTACTCTGTATTGCTAGACAATAATAAAATAACGAGAAAAGCAAAAGGTCTGCCTCGCGATTTTGTTAAAAAGTTTATGAAATTTGATGATTACAAGTACGCGCTTGACGGCGGCGTTAGTTTCATAAGAGCGATGGCTATTCGAACGAATCATCATAAACTCGAAACAGATGTCATTATCAAACGCGGATTGAGTAATTTTGATGACAAACGTTATTGCGAAAATGGAGTAGATACATTTGCACTTGGGTATGAAATCTGACAGTGACAAATAGCTATAGGTCTTGGATTATATTTGTTTGGAGGGTTGGAAGAGGTCTTGGATTATATTTGGGCTAGAAGTCTCCTAGCTAAAAAATGAAAGTCGTTCTGGGACAGGTCTCCGAGATGGTAATTTATATTTGTTTGGAGGGTTGGAAAGGTCTTTGGGCTAGAAATCTCCTATCTAAAAAATGAAAGTCGTTCTGGGATAGGGTCTCCGAGATGGTAATTTATAGTTTGGAGGGTTGGAAACGGGTTTTTGGCCTAGAAATCTCCTTTTCCCTTACTACTACCACACTCTTGTGGTTTTCAATGTGCTTAATAAATCACAATATTACCTATTACATTTCAAAGAAGAATAACACATTTAGTCAGGATTCGTCTTCGATGCAGATCTTCGGATGACTGTTCCCTAAGCCTGTACATGATACGTGTATCATATTTGCAGAACTGTTTACAATATTCAGGAATCCCCAGCAAGAATGATAAAAGTCTGTATACACAGGAATCCCCAACAGGTCTGATACAGGTCCCCATACAAGGGAATCCCCAGGAAGTATGATACAAGTATGCATACATCATTAGCATGCAAGATACAAGTTTGTATGCATAGGAATAACCAGTAAGAATGATACAAGTCTGGCTATACACGAATCTCCAGCAAATTTAACTAAAGCAGTATTGATTTTCCGTCTGATTGTTTGAATTCTAGCGGATAGGCCATTGACTTGTGATTCAAGATTATTGATGTTTAATTCCTTTGATTCCATATATTTCTGTAAATGACTCTCCACTAGCTTCAATTCATCCACGACATTCTCAGGTTTGACTTCTTGTAAACGAGAAGGGAGGTCTCTCTTAAAATCAATAGCATTGGAACAGGCTTTATGCTTTCGAAATGAGCATGTACCACAACATGCCGCATTGTGATCTTTGCCGTAGAATAGTACATACTCACTGTCATGTTCGCAACATGTAAAACCTTCTGCAATTTTCATTACATCTTGTTGATTGCTTGATATTTCCTCTATGGTAATAATTGTATGATTTTTGGACACTTTTTGTTTCCTATGAAACTTCAGGCAATCACCGCACATTGCTTCCTGGCAAACAGTACAGAGACGCCCTCATAGTTACAGGCTTCACAAACACGATCTACTTTCGATTTTCTTGGTAATATTGATTGAAAACTGTGTCGGTAGGAAAGAGTGTCGCCTATTTAGTGGCTGCTTCATTTCGTTTGAAAGGACTAGTTGTTTGTCTACATACCGGACATTGGATGTATTCGAGTTTCTCATGCTTTGTAGCTTCATTTGTAATGTAGGACTGTAGACAACTCTGACAGTATGTGTGGGCACACGGTAGCTGTCGTGGGTATGTTGAAGTGTCCCAAAGAAATCGGACATGTCTGCTCATCTTCACTCTGGTTTTTAGATGTCGCCGTTATGAACAATTAAGCATACCATGTCGTATCCAGGATACAGGCGTATTTAGTTCTGCTTTTACGGGTCGAAATTACAAGCCTCTTCTCGTAATGACTTTCTTGTTCTTTCCTTGGGTTGATTATGTAGGGCGGTGTAAAGATATACTGGTTCATGTGTCACAGTCTTTTAAATAAATAAAAGGTTTAGCCTATGAGATATAGTTGAAAACATAAAATGCGGGTAAAGGAAAGATGGCTATAGGTTGATGAATGTATACAAATGTGTAAGGTGGTAAGTGAATATTCAGAAAGCAGTCTAAATATTGCCAATGAATACGAAACAACATATCCAAATAATGTATAACAAACTTGGAAGTCTCCGTGATCTGATTTGAAAGGTACACAACTCCACCTAAAATAACACTTTGATTTTCATATTCCGGGGTTATATCCCATTATAGGCATTGCTGTTAATTGATGATTATCGGGCAGCTGTAGAACAATTATTTTGTCACGACATTGTGAACTTGACTGTTTAGGGGAGAATGTACAGGTAATTTTTTAAAGGATATATGAAATATTTAGATGTTGATTTATCTCTTGGAAGAAGGCAAAATTCGGATTTAAAAAATTTTAAAAGTGTCATGGTATAGTTATTCATTAGCAAATATGACTGTGTTAGCATAGGTGTTCCTTGGTAGGACTGCGAATCACCCTACGATTTTCAGAAGCGCGAGTTTTATGTCCGAATTTTACCTAAATCTCATGTGCACTAAATGTGCAATAAAGGTTTTCTCGTTTGTTGGGTAAGTGTTTTATATTTACTAGCCATTTCTGGAATCTATGTTGCCCGGGTATTGGCATCCCACTCAATGTTTCTCTGCCTATAATGAAGCTAGAAAACTGTAGGCTTAATTTCAACACTTAAAATCTTTATCAATAGGCTCTGTTCTATCAACATGAAAGCTTTCAGAGTATTAGCTGTAATGACAATTTAAACATCCCGCTTTAGCCACTTTGGGCCCTAGCATACTTGCTGTATATCACGATACCTATTGTGCTACGTTCAGAAAAACGTACAAATATTTCGCAATATATGTATATAGACTTGTATCATATTTGCTGGAGATTACTGTATAGACAGACATGTATCATTCTTGCCGGTTATTCCTATGTATACAAACTTGTGTCATACATGCTAATGTTTTATACATAATTGTATCATGCATGCTAATGATGTATACATACTTGTATCATACTTGCTGGAGATTCGTGTAGGCTAATATAGACAGACTTGTATCATTCTTGCTGGTTATTCCTATGTATACAGATTTGTATCATGCATGCTAATGATGTGTGCATACTTGTAGCTTTCACAGTATCAGCTGTAATGACACTTTAAACATCCCGCTTTAGCCACTTTGGGCCCTAGCATAATTGCGGTATATCACGATACCTATTGTGGTACGTTCAGAAAAAAACGTACAAATATTTCGCGATATCCAGTTATCATATTTGCTGGAGATTACTGTATAGACCGACTTGTATCATTCTTGCCGGTTATTCCTATGTATACAAACTTGTATCATGCATGCTAATGATGTATACATAATTGTATAATGCATGCTAATGATGTATGCATACTTGTATCATGCATGCTAATGATGTACACATACTTGTATCATACTTGCAGGAGATTCCCATGTATGCGGACCTGTATCATATCCAGGTTGTCCAATCTCAGTTTAGTTCAATGTTATTCACTTAAACATTAACATCATTCTTGAAATCGCTAATATGTAAATATTTAGACCACTATTATTCAAATTTACCGTAAAGAGGTCAATTAATATTACTCAGTTTACATCACCTAAAATAAAAGATGTAAATTACTTTTGCACATTAATTTTTATCAAGTAGGTAGGTGGAATGACCATAAATAAATAGATGAAATTGTTCATGTTGACGATGATAACGAGAATGATAAAATTGTATTAATGATGACAGTTATTAGAGTGCTATAATAATAATAATAATAATAATAATAATAATAATAATAATAATAATAATAACAATTATTATTATTATTATTGTTATTATTATTATTATTATTATTATTATTATTATTGATATAAAATTAAATATTGTGAGTTTTTTAATTTACATTGTTTTCTAGTTGCCTAATTGTCTTCCACCATATTTCTGTACATGCAACATTGAACAATGATTGGCTAGAACATGCCGCTCGGACTAGACATGCTGCCGTACTAGGGATTGAACGAGGATTTACTTTGCTAAAAACTGCCGCGATAACCACTTTAGCTCTCTGGAATGATGCAACCGATCAGAGAGACATAGTTTCCTGGCTTTGTCAGATGCAGGTCAGACCTACTGAGGTTATCTTGAACCGCTTTCCGATTATGACAAGCCTACGTTACGTTATATTACACATTACTTGACAATAAGTCTGTGGACAAAATTCGCCTCGAACCAAAGCTCAAACAAGGGAGCATCTTAATTATAAAGTGACCTAAAACGAAGTGACCTATCCGATCTAATACAAAAGCCTCATGATTCCTTTTAACTTGATACATTATGTACCACTGTGTCACAGGAGTCTGCAGTTTTATCAATAATACACGACGAAATTTCTGACAACATGAAATCACCTTACCGGTATTATAAAATAATTGTTAATTTATAATACCGGTAAGGTGATTTCATGTTGTCAGAAATTTCGTCGTGCTTTATTGATAAAACTGCAGACTCCTGTGACTGTGTGTTCATTACGCGGACAGTCAGTAATTGTACCGTCATTGATACACAGACAGTCAATAATTTAACCGTCTTGGATTCACGGACAGTCGATAATTTCACCGTCATTGCTACAAGGACAGTCAATAATTTTACCGTCTTTGATACAACGACAGTCAATAATTGTATCTAAACTGCACGAACTCTGAGGGAGAACGAACTCTGAGGGAGAAATAATAACGTGTTCTATTCAGTCTGAATTCTTTCACACATCACGCTACGCATGACACATAAGCTAATGAGATAATGAACGATTATTATCAGGACAATTTTAAAGCTCCTGTAAACTTATCCTAAGAGTAATTGAGGAGACAAGAGCAAGTGATAGAAGAAAGAGAATAAGTGACGAGTCACTAAAATCGATAAATATAATCATTTTATACTACTATTACTACTGCTTCAAGTAATGCAACTATTGCTACTATACTGCTAATACCAGTGATGATGATCATGATGATGAATAAACATTCCTTGATGGACTCCTCGAGAGAAATGACACAAGCTCAGAAGACAACAGACATAAAACCTTCTTCACTGCTAGCATAGCTCACTCCGTATTAAGCGCACGTATCAAAAGTATAAATATTTGTAGCCACATGAGTTTGTTTTATAGATTTTTTTTCGTCATCACCATTATCATTCTGTACTATAGGACCATTTTGGTCCCGAATTTATTGACTTTTGTTGCATCTATCTGTTTTGAGAATCATTTGTTTTAAAGGATTCTGTTTTAATTAGGAAAGCTTGAATAAAGATGATCTGGAACTTTTAAAATATGTATATAAAAGTCTATTGGTTCCACCCTGATATGCTAGGAGGTCGTATCTACTGTGTGAGAGTTACGCGATCATAGCGACGTTCAAATTCGATACACTGCACTTCCCAAATAACACGTATATAAATGTATAGTGGTTGAGCTGATATGCTAGATGTTCTTTAATGTCCCGTGTAAAATGAGAGATTCACGATCATAGCAATATTCACTTTCTCAACACCGATTTTTGAGAGTCACGTGCATGTAACAACTAATGATTTCTCATTGGTATCTTGATAAATAAACAATTGACGGCTGAGTGTTTACTGTGTAGTGTAAGAAACTATCAATTTTGAGTTCCACAAGGTAATAAAACTTGTCCAGGTAAACAAGCGTAACATACTTTCAGTCGACAGAGAAACTGAATTTTCCATATTTGAAAAGGAGGCAGATCCTGTTGTGCGTCGATTAGCCACGTGTTCCAGTAATTATTATCAAGTCTAGTGTGGAAACTTTGCTCTGTGTTGAGTCCACTGAACAAACACAAGAAATCTAAATGTGACCATTTACCAAATTTACGTTATATCCTTATTTAGCCCTTTGTTGACACCGAAACTGTAAATTATTTGTATCAGAGTGCTCAGTTTGTAATCTCAAGTGATAGCATAGATGGTGCTCGCCATAATAGGAACGACAACTATTGCAAAATGATAGAAATATTTGTGTGTCGTATTTAGATTTTGGAGATTACATGTGATGGAATTCGAACTGAATAATTGATTGAGCCAAAGTGTTCTTCATTTTAAGTCATAACTTTATGTACAGTGTAAGTACATCTTATTGAATGCTCTACTTTTTCTCCTCAGTCTTAAATGTATAGTGGGTGGTAGGATTTTTCCTACTGATTTTTTTCCGTGCAAATTGGCATGGAATTCTTTATTAAAATGAATATATCTATCTATCCATCTATCTATCTAGAAAAATAGCACACTGGATGGCACCTTTCTTCCTCCTTGAATCAATACTCCATCAACCCAAACATCACCAGCATCAACAGGTTTTCTTTTCGGCTTTTCCTACCATTTGACAAGTGTGTATTTACAGACATCATTTTTTATTTTTTTTTGCCACAGAAATGATTCAAGATCTTGTGATGCGTCTTACTGATCCCTAACTGACCAGCCAAAATGAGTTTAATGGGCGAAACTAAGACTTTTCTGTCTATATGACTTTGGAACTACAATCGGATAGCTCACTGGCCACTCATTACTAGTAGGTACCTCAGGTGGTATACATTTCTTCATATGGGCCCCATATTTAACAACATCACAAGCAGTTACTTCTGTGGCTTCAGTTTCGCTAATAGACCTCTGTAACAAGGTGGAGATCTCTGGATTTTGTTCCTCTTCTACAATGACTTATTGCCGTTTGTCAACCTGGTTAGAAGAAAGAGAATGATTAGCAGAAAAAGGATCACTGTGATCAATTAATCTTGATTGATCCACACCAGGAGCAAAGGTGATCTCATAAAAATCCTGACCAATAAATGTGTTGGCTAAAGTAGTACTTTCCTGACCAACATTATTCTCTACAGCTTTCGTTGCCCTAGCTCTAGTAACTGTATAAGCTGGGTATAAATCAGGGACATCTTTCGCAATAGGATCGACGTTCTGATCCAAACAAGTTTTACGATGACTTTTACGTTTGCGAGTAGAATATTGTGTCCAAGATTTCCTGTAATACTGATCTAATAGCAATGTTAAAATACGATTTCATAATAGGAAAATAGTGAGAATATACGCTTATCGCTGAACGTGATATGTACTTCTTCCTTCATCGTAAACAGCTCTGGCAAAATTTACTTTGAGAGAAATGACTCAACAACGCAGCATACATATTACCTAAGACGTTGTACTCCACGACATCAGAAAACACAAATATCAAGTTTAGTCTATCCTTCACCTCAATAGAGAAGCGAAATTACTTGGAGAATAGACCGTTGCTGTGAATATTTTCAAAATGTGGTGATATATGTATGTTGCTACACATAATTGCAAACAAACTGGGATAACATCTGATTGACACCGCTATACCATCAGAACATAAAATTTAAGACGGTGAGCAATTTTATGGTAGTCAATCTCTACATTTCTGCTACCTTTCTCCAGTGCTTATTGTTTTACTGAGCCCGTCTGATACGTGTCGATTATATATTCATCAGTACTATTTGACCCTTATGCTGGTCGACGTTTACGTCCTTTTGGCAGTAACATAAAGATGGGTACATGCTTTCACATGGTGAATTTTCCAGCTCTAAGGAAAATGATAAAGGCAATGCTCTTGCTCAAGCAATCCTTTCTTCGGTGTTTGTAGAACACGTGAGTGCACATGATGTCGCCAGCTGACTAGTTGATAATGTGTGACAGCCATAGTAGTACCAGGCCTATATCTTTAATGTCACGTGCCTCCAGACAATTGTGCCCAGTAAATGTGTGTTAAACCCTAACAGACCACTTATTTCCGTTGAACGTATGTGACTAATGAAGCCTTATATGGGTTAAAGCGAACGAAAGTCGAAATACTCTGAAATACACAATCGTCTCAAACTATGGACGCCAAATTGTATATGTTTGAGAATACGAATACGATAATAAAATTTAATATTACTGAGCAGCTGGTTCACCGCGAAGTAACCTAATGAATACTTCGAGAAATTCTAGTTGCAGTACTTCCAATGTCACATACTACTCGGATGCAGTGATTGCAATGCGTAGTAAATTATATTTCCGACTTCAATTGTTTTCTAGTAATAATGGAACATGGCATGACCAAAAAACTAATGCGAAATTCCCTTTTCACCAAAATTAATGGTGATTTAAACAGAATTAATTTGCAGAATTCATAGTGGAATGTTCATCAAATCAAACAATATAAATAGAGGAGTGAATAACAAGCATAAGCTTGTTTTCAACTCTCTCGTCATTAAAATAATATTTACCTTCATAATGATTATAAACACTTACACCTGAAATACCTTATTGCATATTCACAAAAAAAAGCACATGAGAAAACAAGAACATTATGAATTTCGCTGGTATTGTTGGGGTGAATGGCTACGCAGAGCTTACCAAAAAAAAAATTGACAGTAAAATATCATCAAATATCAGAGACGGATTGTGATGCTTAGAACAATTACTTTTATTGCATATTAGAATTAATAGACACAGCTTTTGAACCTATAAAAAGGGCATATTATTAGGTTATTGTGATTCTCGAATTACAAGCATCCTACAAAATTACATTATTGGGGATCATTGTATTGCAATAGGTACATATAATAATATATTGTTTCAAAATGCCTTTATACGTCTTAAATTTGGAATCTTTTCATTGTTTAAATTGAAATAATTAATATGTTACTGCAGCAAAAAACAAAATGTCTACATCATTTAAATTGTTTTCCAAATGCTGATACGATACTACATATTGAATATCAAATAACCAATCTGCCGCTAACTTCACAACATGCAGCACCGACACCGTACCAAATGGAACGGAAACAGTGCATACGTTTTCATAATGTTCAAAGTGACATAATTGGTCAAAATTTACTGATTTATGCATATGTCTTGAAAATTATTGTAATATCTGTGTTTAGTTAATCTTCTAGTATAATGATATGGTGAAAATTACATTCTATCTGTAAGTTATCATACAGAGATGAAACAGTTTACAGACGATATATATATATATATATATATATATATATATATATATATATATATATATATATATATATATATATATATATATATTAACCTTTATGATCCGGATATTTGATTGATTATCTTCTAGATGAACAGTCTTCGCTCGTTAAAAAGCAACATTACGGCAAATTTGTATCTATCTCAGATATATAGATCTCAAGATAATATAGAAAACGCACAGAATGACAGGAACGGAAGGATAGACAGACAGTAATAATCTATAACACACCATATAACTGGTGCATATAATAACGCATAGTTTCAAAATCCATTTATGTGTTAAATTTCGAATCTTTGAATTGTGTAATTTTGAACAAAGCAATATATGCTACTTCGGCAAAAAACGAAATCGTTTACAGTATTTTTTTTTTTTTTTTAATCTAAATACTGGGTTAAATACTTTAATATTGAACATGACATATCTGATCTACTGCTAAAAATTCACAACATGGTATGCAGCACCTATACAGTAACAAATGGGACGGACACAGTGCAAACTTATTCTCAATGTTCAAAAGTGACAGAATTAGTCATAATGTACTGACTTATGTGACTATATCTTCAAAATAATTGTAATATCTAATTTGTTGTTGCTCTAGTATTGGTAATATATAGTAATAATTATATTCTAGTATTGGCAATATATAATAATAATTATATTCTAGTATTGGTAATATATAGTAATAATTATATTCTAGTATTGGTAATATATAGTAATAATTGTATTCAATCTGTAAGTACAAAGACATTTCTTTGTTTCCGGCAGGCCAAGAATAGTGCCGAGAATTGGATCAGAGATAATTAAGTACAATGTATCTCATTCACCAGATTTAGGTCACTTATACTTAAGAAAGTTTTAATAGTAAACAAGTACTTTCCAGGTGTACAAAAAGAAACTTTTCAAATGAGGGTTCATTTGTATTTGAGACCAACGAGTTTACAGGCGGACAGACAGCATGGCAATTATGAAATTTTGAAATAAGAAATATATGTTACTGCAGAGAAACACAAAAAGGTTTATAACGTTTACTTACTTAATCTAAATATTGTATTCCACACTGTAACGCTGAACATCAAATAACAAATCGTCTAAACAGCTAACTTCAAAACATGGTATGCAGCACCTATTCGGTAACAGATGGGACATACAAAATGTAAACGCATTTTAAATGTTCAAAATGACAGAATTGGCCATAACTTACTGATCTAAGCAACTATTTCTTGAAAAGAATTATAATATCTATTTTTCGTAATTCTCCTATTGGTATCAAATATGGTAATTATTATATTCTAAAGGCAATTTTAATAGGCTTTGTTTGCTTTGCAATAATTTCCAAAATTGGGTAATAGGAACTTACGTGTATTGAGTCTCATTTATATCAGTTGAAAACTAGTTTAGTAGTAAACGAGTACTTTCCATATGTGAACATATAAAATTGTCAAACAGCTGTCCCTCTGTATTTCAGGGCAATGAGCTTCAGACGGACAGACAGAAAGGCTATTTGGAATCAGTCTCGACTGAAACAACCTCCAAATATAAATTATTCATCCTCTCCACAAGAAAAA